>PITA01002079.1:0-22893 GCA_004023965.1 Spilogale gracilis | reverse complement strand
GCCTTTGGCACCACTCGCTCCCCGCCTTTGGCTGCCGGTGTTGGCCGGGGAATCAGGCAGCTGCGAGAAGGCCTTCCCAGTGCCCTCCACCTTCTTTGACTTCCAATGTGGGGATTTTCCTCGGTCCCCCTCCTCACCCGTCCACCTCATCTCAGTCTCTGCTCTTTTGTGGGCCCCATCCACCTCCCGGCTTCCGACCATGCATGTGACCAGGCCTGGCCCTTGGGAGGCCACTCTGGGCCTTTGCTGGATTGGGAAGGAGACGCTTTCCTCTTGCTGGGATGATGGTGGGATGTCAACTTCGAGCCGCCGGGACGATTGGCCCCATCAGGGAACATCTGCCTGGGGAAGAGGTCAACAGGGAGGAAAACAGAATGATAGAATAGAAGGAGAAGAGGGATTTCCAAGCCCTCAGGACCTGGATCTGACTAGGGGTGCTCTCAGTGCCTGTCCCCACCCCCCACCCCAGGTGGCTGCCGCCCAGGTAGGAGAGTGTCTCAGATGCACCAGAGGAAGCCATACCTGGGGGGCAGAGACCAGCACCCACTTTGTGCTGTACAGAGATGAGTCTCTGGGCCTCTGGTAGGTCGGGGTCTCTGGCTAGTCCTGCTCTGGGGAGCTGGGGAGGCCGGTGCGACAGCCTTAGACTCCTCTGTCTGACAGCGTTGGGGCCTCCCTGGCCCAGCCACAGCCAGTGCTGCCTGGCTCTCACGGGCCTCCCCCAGGCCTTGCCTCACTGCCTTCCTCCTGCCTGCCAAGCTCTGTCCCCACTGGCCGTGGCTCCGCCATCCCTGTGAAGCCTTCCCTGCCTCCTGCTCTCCCTGAACACTCAGCCTTGACTTCCTGTTTGGGGCCTGGCATGGCATGGCCCCCAGCAGTGGGCCCCAGGGGACTTGACCCCTCCGTGAGCATCTCCCGGCTCAGAACCAGTCCCTGTGTGCCTGGAGGGCTGGAGGTTCAAATCCTGGCTCTACTGTGAGCCCAGCTGTCTGGGCTCCTTGATGTGGAGATAAGAATGCCCGTGGGCCTTGGAGTCAGGCAGACCCAGGTTTGAACCGCAGCTTGGCTGCGGCGGTCTCTTCATGTCTCTGTGCTTCCGTGTCCTTGCATGTAAAACCCACCTTGGATATTTGAAGGAAGTGCCTGGGCCAGCGCGTGGTTGCCTCTCCTCTCCCCTGCCTGCCTTTGGGCCTGGTGCGGGGCTGGGCACCCAGGAGATGGTGAGAGGAGGGAAAGTAGTGGGAGGAGGCCGCTGGGCAGGGGCTTCAGGCTGTGCTGGGGAGAAGGGAGACTTACCCTCAGCTCTCAAGGGCTCGGAAACACTGATTGAGCACTGGCTTCAGCATGCAGCCCCGTAGGGATGGGGCCGGCACAGAGTGGGAGCACAAGAGCCTGGTTGCGGGGAGGGGGGGGGGAATGAGGGCCAAAGGCACAGAGACAAAGAGGGATAGAGATGGAAAGAGAGGTGGTGGAGGGGAAAGGCTAGCAGAGGAGTGGAGAGAGGGAGAGGCAGGAGAGCTGCAGGCTGGGTCCCCCCTAGGTGGGTGGCCCCCCACAGGCACATGGGAGGGAGTGCCTGTGAGCATGGGCCTTTGAAGGCTGTCATTTTCCTGTTCTGGTCGCAGGCCACGGCTCCTTGTGCCCCTGTGAGTGTTGACGATCAGTCCTGCAGCCGGGGCCAGGAACTGAGGAGTGGGCTGTGGTCTGATTGGTGGGGGCTCTGGGGGCCCCAGAACTTCATGACAACGGGGCTCCTAGTCCCTGCAAGGGCACCCGGCACTGGCTACTCAGAGAAAGCCCTTGAATGCAGGGGCCCCGGTAGCAGGAGAGAAGGGGCAGGGAGGACGTTCTTGGACTTACCTTCAGACCTGCGGAAGTGAAGGGCTAATGGGGGAGGAGGGCGAAGAGAGGGGGTGGCCAAGTGTCTGAGTCTCTCTGGGATGGAAGTCTCCTCGTCATTCCACTGCCTTGGTTTGGATGCCTCCAGGGTCAGGCAGCTCCCCACCCCAGAGAAAGCCTGCCTTGACACTGAGAAGGTCTTTCCTTGGTTGATGCTTTCACTCTGACCTTGACGGTGGGGTGCGTGTGCCTGTGTGTGCGTGTGTGTGTGTAAGCACGCGTGTGCATCTGTGTGCGTGTGTGTGTGTGTGTGTGTGTGCACGCGTCTGCATCTGTGTGTGTGTGTGTGAACGCGCCTGCTGGGACAAGCTGTAAACCAACGTATGAAGCCATAGGGCTGCCCGTGGGGAGAGAATTCTAGGGACTTTCGTCTGTACCCCCGAGGAAGCAGGGGTATTTCTCTTTGGATCCTTTATTTGATCTCAGCTCCCTGTTACACCACAGAAGGACTTCGGACAAACTCATTTATACTGAGATGCTAGGAAACGACTTTGTAACTTCCTCTATAAAGAGAGCAGTTTTTAACCCAAAGCAACACTTGACTTACGGTGGAATGTCAGGCAGTGGGGAGATGATGAGGGAGCTTTAAGCGGAGCAGTGCACTCTCTGGCTCGTGTTCCTCACTAGAATCTCTTCCTCCTGCCTCCATTGTGGGTTCTTAGCAAGTAGGGGTGACAACCCACCTTGTGTGAATGGCAATGATGGGACAATTAGCATAACCTCTGTACCCACGAGTCACATCACCAAGATCTCAACTAAGGGACCAGTCCTGGCTGTGGGTGGCTTGCTGTGCAGCCCTGGGCAAGTCATTGCCCTCTCTGGTTCTCCACGGCCCATATGGGAAAGGCAAAGTTTGGACCATAGGGTCTTTGAAGGCCCCTCCAGCTGTGGCAGTCCAAGGTCCTCGGCCTCTGGACCCCTCAGGTTTCTGGTCAGTTCCTGGGCCAGGCTCTGAGGGCAGCAGGACAAGGTACATGGGTTCCAGATGATTCTGAGCCCTAGGCCAGCCTGGCAACTGTCCTGTTCCAGACAGAAATGATGGGAGAGTTATTGCTGGAGGCCTGGGGGCTCTCTTGTCTGACTCCCTTGGTGACAGATGGAGAAACTGAGTCCTGGGTAGAGGGATGGCTTGCCTGGGTTGGACTTCTGAACAGGTTTCCTGCCATTCTGTGCAGTTGGTTGGGTCTTGCAGATAAATCCTGGTGGGCTCCCTGTTAGAGGCGAAAACTAAAAGAGGTTCTGAAGGAAAGTGTGAGTGGAGAATTGTCTTCTAAAGAGGGTCCCCAGGTAAAGGGAAAGGGGCTGCTTTGTGCACCTGTCCTTAACCTGTGTGTCCCTTGTGTCCTATTCTGCACTTGGCCCCCGCTGTGCAGTGATGGAGGACCGCTCTCCTGGGGGTGCGGGCTATCCCTGAATCTGTGGCCAGACCAAGGTGATGAGGCTGTAAATCACCCTTGGAGTGGAGCGGGAGGGGAAGGCTTATTCATCTCAGGCTCCTACCCAGAAACTCAGAATGGGCAGTGACAGGTCATTCTAATGAAGTTGCAATTCCCTTGTCACCCAATGCCACCTTCTTACCGCAGGCCCCTCCAGGGCCTCTCCCCAGGCTAGGGAGTGGGCACAGAAGGCGATGGGGCTTCAGGGTCCATCATCCAGGTTGGGGAGAGGGGTGGGACTGGCCTGACTAGGCGCACCCCACCCACCTCCCACTCTGCCTCCTTCTTCTCTCCCGGGCGTCCCCGCTGGCTCCTGATCTCAAGGTTCTTGAATTTGCTGCACAGATTTTTTTCTCCAGATCTCCACTTACACTGTTATGCCCCATGGAACACCTCTCTGTTCCCATCAACTATCCAGATTCTTCTTTCAAGGCCTAGGTGAAGACTTCTCCCTCCAGGAAGTCTCCTGTAGCCGGCTCAGCTATAATCCTTAGACCTCTGGGGACAGGGGAGCCCCGTTTTGCGGCTAACTCCAGCGATCAGGCCAGGGACTGCCTGGAGCGTCCTAACAGAAAGACCAGGGCGGCTGCATCCGGGCTCAGCTGGAAAAGCTCTGGGATCGATTAGAGATGTCTGCCAGGGTCAGGAATAGAAGACTGCAGGGCTTTAAGGCTTGCTTTCCCTGCTGAGGGCCATGAGGCCATTTATTCTAACATTTTCACACGTGGTGACCTCTCTCATTGTTTTACCCTCTGTCCACCCAGGGGAGACATAGCCTCCTGACGGCTGGCGCTTTCCCCTGTGTCCTTCATGTCCCTCGCAGTCATAGGGATGTGTAAAGACTTGACAAACCCCAGTCAGAGAGGGGGCAGGAGGGAAATGCTGTCACTTTCCCTAGAGTTGGAACCCGGGTCAGAGGGCTTCAGAGCTGCCTTCGGAAGTGGGCTGGAGGGGACATGATGTGCAGAAGATTTTCCTCGAGGTCCCAGAGGGAGCGACTGCTGGGAAAATCTGTCTAGTAGATTAGAGGTTTCTGGGTTGCTGGTGTTTCTTGGACCAGTGGGGCAGGGCCCAACGTCCTGGCCTCGGGGCCCCAGGCTGTTGCCTTGTATCCTCTGGTCCCCACGCAGACTCCCCTTGTCTCTTCTGAGGCTCTGAAATCATTCATTAGAGCATATCCTCCCACATGTGAGATCCCATTTTATAGACGGAGAAGTGAAGGGTGTCTGGGATTCACGGCTGAACCCCAGGGCCCATCCAGCGGTGGTGGCTAAGGCAGCGCTGGCTCCGCATATAAGCTTTCTGCTCAGGCCAGACCCCGGCCTCATTGAAGAAGTTGTCCCCTTACAGACCCTGATGAAGAGAGTGAGCTAGAGAGTCACTTACGGATGTTTAATTCTGAGTCCTTTTTGATCAGACAGAGAAAACGAGGCCCAGAAAGGACCTGGGCTGGCCCCAGGCCACATAGCCTCTCCTAATGGATAGGCTTCCTGACAACCAGGTCCTGTGAGAATCCAGAATAGAGGGTGAGCAGTGCTGCTTGTCTGGGCCTTTGCCAGGGTCCCACATAATGCAGACCCAAAGCCACTGAAGAAAGGGCCCCTGCAGGGCTCCTGCTGTGGTAGCCAGCCCTTGGCCAACACTAGTATATGCCTTTACTTTCCACCAAGTTAGACACTTTGACTCTCCACCAAAGCAAGACCGTGGCATGTGGAGGTTGTGCAGCACGAAGACCATGATCGAGGCCTAGTGCTCAGAAGTTTTCAGCTTGGCCGCTGATGACCTGGGCATTTAGCCCTCCTAGCTTCAGCTGCTTCATCCCCCAGATGACAGGGGATCCGGGCATCTCTGCAGTCTTGTCCAGTTTCAAATTCTTACTGTAGTGTTAAAGACTGATAGAGGACTTTTCCTGAAGCCATTTTGACAGAAAGTGGGAAGGAGAGGCTGAAGGCGAGAACAGGCCCTCAGGGGATGCTGCAGATGTGGGACATGATGTGGTCCAGAGAGGAGGCCTGGGGCCAGGACCCTCGGCAGACTTCTGAGCCCCTCCTTGGCTGCCCTTTCTCTTCCTTCTTTTCCTCCTCTGTCTCTCCTCCCTTCTTCTTGTTTTCCTGCTGCAGTGGTTCCTGGAGTCCTCCCCTCATCACAGAGCCGCACAGAGCTGGCCCTTGGCCAGATTTGCATTGGTGGTTTATTGATTTAATTAATCAGCGTCCCCCTCCTCCGTGTGAGGTTGGGCAGAGACCGGGCTGAGCGCCCACAGGACAGCTGACTGCCATTAAAAGCCCAAGGAGGCCGCTGACATCAGGTTCAGCCTGTTTCGGGGACCCGAGTTTCCTGTTCCCTTTGTCCCTTTGTCCCCTTTGAACTCTATTTGCAGTGACACTGTAAGCAGCAGTGATAGCTTCGTCAAGCCTGGAAGCTCTGCCAGGGAAAGGGGGCCCAGCGAACAGCAGGCAGAGAGAGTGGGGTCCCAGGAGCCTGGATCCCATTCTGGCCACGCCTTCTCAGGCAGGTGCCCTGTTTGGGGCCCGGGAAACATGGTTCTTTCATCCCCAATCACAGAGCGGGGGTTCCAGAGGCCCGCGGTGCGTTTCCCCGTGCCCACGCTTGCCCAGCACCTGCAGACATCGTCCTGGAACAGCCTCCTGTTAACACCTGCAGAAGATGCAGGAGTGACTTCCGGCGACCAGGGAGCACTGGCCTGGGAGCCAGAAACCTGGGCTCTGAGCTGTCTTGAGCCCTAAGGGCTGTGTGGCCTGCTTTCAAGCTGCCCTCTGTGGGTGCAAGTGAGGTCCGGGGTCAGCACTGTTGGAAGTAGCCTCCTCACTCCATGGTTGTCTTTTCTCTCATGCCTGGGGGCTGTCCTTATTCCACAGATTGTGGGGCACCAAGTGGGCGGCCCCCAACCCTGCAGGGTCAGCTGGTTCTTATTCCAGCTCTGTCAAGTGGGCGAGCTCATTGGCATCTTATCGATGAGCGGCTCAGAGAGGTTGAGTTACCTGCCTCAGGTCACACAGCTGTTATGTGGCAAAGCTTGGTTTGAGCCCAAGCAGTTCCGAGGGGGAGGTGACAATGGGGTTGGTGGGGTCCACCTGGCATCCTCCATCCACCGCAGGGTCACGTTGGCCCCTAGGGTCAGCTACAAGGCACCCCATGTCCTGCAGAATGTGCTGCAAGGGTCTGCCTGGGGAGCATGGGGAGGACTGCTATCGGCAGTCTTTGGCCTCATCTTTTAAGACTCTGTGTGTCATCCCTGCGGCAGGGGCCACATTCTTCTTCCCCATCCTGTTTCGGTGTGTGTGCAGCTGAAGTGAGCACACCCTGTCCTTCGGAGAGGAGGCTGGAGGCCCCAGGAGGGGGGCACCCAGTGGGCTATGCTTCCCACAGCGAGCTGGGAGCCTGGGTGAGGGGACGGATGGCTGCCGGGTGTCATCTCTGCAGGAGTGAGGCTGAGTGTGCAGGGAAGGCCTTGGTGGCTCGGAGCCTGACTGTGCCCACAGGGTCAGCCCATTGCCCAGAGGAGAACATCGAGGCCCAGGGACACACAGTCTGGGCGGGAGGCTCCCTGGGAGAGTCTGGCCTGGCCTTCCGCTGATCCTCCCCTGACTCACACCCCTCACCGCCTGTACCAGGGTGCCGCAGAGCGGGTCCAGGGGACAGGCAGGAGTGGGGACCGGCCCCACAGGCTGGTGTTAGCAGTGCCTGTCTCGTGAGTTCACAGCTGCTGGGAGCATCTGCTCTGTCTCCCACCTCGGCACCAGCTGCTCCCCTGCCCCGCTTGCTCTGTCTATGGCTTTTCTCAGTTCCTTGGTGTCTCTGTTCTTCCTCCCTCCTCTCATTCTCTGGGTCTCTCAGAACTGGTCATCTCTGCCCCATCCCCTTGGTGGGGCCAGCCCCCAGGACCCAGGGGCAGGTGTGAGAGGTGAGCATGACAGGCTGGGCTGGGGAACGGCATGGCGGGAGGGTTCCCGGGCTGACCACTCTGACCACTCTAATCCTCTTCTCTAAGATGAGGGTAAGAGCACAAGCCCAGAGGGGCCATCGTGAGGGGGGAGAGCACGAGCCCAGAGGGGCCATCGTGAGGGGGGAGAGCACGAGCCCAGAGGGGCCATCGTGAGGGGGGAGAGCACGAGCCCAGAGGGGCCATCGTGAGGGGGGAGAGCACGAGCCCAGAGGGGCCATCGTGAGGGGGGAGAGCACGAGCCCAGAGGGGCCATCGTGAGGGGGGAGGGCCAAAGACAGTGCCTGGTGACTTCCCAGGCTCCCTCTCCTCCACGCCCAGGCTCGGAGCTCCTGCCATCACACCCCCCATCCACTGCCAACCTGGTTGTGAGCAGGACTCCTGGGCGGTGAGAGGCCTGCAGATCCTGTCCCTGCCAGAGAGTCATCCGTCTCTTGTGTGTCACCGTTGTTAACAAGGAGGGCTGGGGCACCTTGGTGGCTCAGTCATTAAGTGTCTGCCTTCCGCTCAGGTCATGATCCCAGGGTCCAGGGATTGAGCCCCGCATCGGGCTCCCTGCTGGGCTGGAAGCCTGCTTCTCCCTCGCCCACTCCCCCTGCTGGTGTTCCCTCTCTGGCTGTGTCTCTCTGTCAAATAAATAAATAAAATCTTAAAAAAAAACCAAACTCAAAACAAGGAGGGCTAACCGATGGGGTTGCTGGGGCCTCTGCTCTGCTCTCTGAGTCTCAGTGTGCACATCTGTGAAATGGGAAGAATGAGACCTCCTTCCTGGGCTTGAGGAGAGAGCTCCCCAGCAAATGGGGCTGACTATTCTTGTGCAGCCTGCCAGTGTTGGGGGGCTCATCCCCTGAGATGGGTAGCATGGGCGCCTGCTCTAAGTGACACCTGGGCATGTTGACCAGGTGTCCTCAACTCTGCCTGCTTGTTGAGTCCCTCTTTGTCCTTCCAGAAGCCTACCCCAGCTGCCCACACTGCTGGCATCTTCCTCAAGCCTCCTGAGCCCACGCCTGGCACCCATTTCCTGTTGGCTTACTCATTCTCTCCCACCTGGGGTGTTGCAAAAGCCTCCCAAGTGCTTGTTTTGCCCTCCGTGGCCCTCTCCACCCCACTCTTGAATTTTATCTAGAGGGATTAAAAAGAAAGCTTTATTGGGGGGCATTTTTTAGTATAAAGCACTCAAAACTTAAGTGTGCATAGCTCGATGGATTTCTACCTGTGTAGGCTCTGTGTAAATGTCTCATCAATCAGGATACAGCAAGTTCCAACAGGCCAGTTGTATTCCCCCGGGCCTCTTTCCTGGCAGTAATCTCCCAGAGCTAACCACTCTGCAGACCTTAATCCCCCAAGTTAGTAGGCCCTACCCCTGTGCTTATTCAAATGGGTCCACACAGTCTAGGCATTTCTGTCTGCCTTCTTCCATTCCGCGTCATGGCTGTGGGATCCTTCCCACACTTATGTGCCTCGAGATTTGTTCTTTTTTCATTGATGTATAGTATTTCACGGGCTGGACAGGCCCTTGCTCTGTATCCATAGACAGTGGAGTGGGTCTCAGTTCTTGGCTCTCATGGAGAGAGCTGCAATGACCATTTTTATTCATGTCCCTTGGCAGTCATCTGCTTTCATTTCTCTTGGGCAGATCCTTGCGAGTGGCATTGCCAGGTCATAACCGAGGCATGTGATTAGTTTCTGTAAATCCTGCCATGCCCTTGCCCAAGTGGATAATGCGCACTCCCACCCACGGCGCGTGAGAGTCCTGGGAGCCCCACATTCTCGTCCACTCAGGGACATGGCATTCTTTTTTAATTTTAGCCATTGTGGTGGGAGTATAATGGGATCCCATTGTGGTTTTAATTTGCATTTCCCCGCGAGTGATGGCGTTGGGGACTTCTCACATGCTCCGTGAACAGCCAGACTCGTGCTCACTAAATGGCGGTCCAGGCCTTGGACTTTTTTAAATTGTTTTTTGTTTTTCTTGATTTGGAGTTCCCTCCCTCCCTCCCTTCCTCTTTCTTTCTTTCTTTCTTTCTTTCTTTCTTTCTTTCTTTCTTTCTTTCTTTCTTTCTTCTCTCTCTCTCTCTCTCTCTCTCTCTCTCTTTTAACATATTTAAATATGGACTGGATCCATCTGTGGCTATATATAGGTGATGTGCTTCTCTATCTTCATCAATCACTCCCCCGGCCTCTCACAAAGCTCTGTCTTTGCCACCCTGGGTGGTGCAGGCTCCCACCACTGAGCATCAGGATGTGGAGGGCCCTTTGACACGTGAGCTTGCCCTTCCTTCCACCTCGCCCGGCTTGCAGTCCAAGACCTAAATCAAAGCACTTCCCGCTTCCCGCTCCAGGGCTGACATCTCTGTGTCTGGTACGCTCAGCGTGCCCTGTCCGATGGCTACCATAAATGTGTGCATTTGGGCGTCCGTGTGCACCCCCACGGCGGGACAGCCTCTTCTCTCTGTTACAGCTCTCTTGTATCTGGCTCTCGACCAGATCTTGGGGTAGGTTTTCTAAGACGGGGTTGAGGTATGGCCCAGTTCGCCTGGGACAGTTCCCCGCAGACCCCCTGGATGCAGCTTGCTTATCTGCAACCCGCCTATAGGCCCCGAGGGAGGGGGGCGGGCGAGGCCACCCAGGGCCCGATGGAGATGAGAACACTCGTCTCAGGGACAGACCCAGGCCAGTGCTGACCAGCCACCTTGTACTGTGTGCTCTCAGGGAACCCCTTACCCTCTACGCCTCAGTTTCTTCTTCTGTGAAATGGAGAGAATAAGTCTGTCTCCACCCATGCCTCCCCAGGGGGTTATGAGGGCAAGGAGACTTCAGAGGGGTATGAGTGTGACAGAACACGGGCTGATGCCCTTGAAGAGAAGCTGCTCTTGCCCCACCTGTGAAGCCCTGCTTGGGAAGGAGGGATCAGGCCCATGCCTGCACCCACGGGAGAACGGAGGGGGCCGCGGGAGGGGCACTGAGCGCGCTCTCGGGGGAGAGGCATGTCCCTGTCCAGCAGGGACATCTAGCATCTCAGTCCAGTGGTGGCTAGATGTCCTTTTCTGTGTGTTCAGATATTTCATAATTCACCTTGTTTTCAACTGAAAAAATAAAATAAAATAAAAGCCTAGATCCGGCTCTCCTCATGCTCTGGGCTGCTTGGAAGGGGCCACCTGCTGGGCTCCTCCAAGCTCCGCACGGGGGTCCGGCCAGCTGCGTAGGGCTGCAGCCAGCGGGTGTGGGACCCGCCTCTCACAGAGGAGGACACACGTCTTGTGTCCAGCTCCGCAAGTCCGTCAGATGAGGACAGGTGTTTGAGGGGTGGAGGGACCGTGACCCAGGGCCTGGGGCTCTGCCGGGGAGGGGTATGAAGAGGGCACAGGCAGGAAGTGACGTAGGCAAGCTCAGCTGACTTCCAGAGGCCTACTTCGGCACCTGCTCCAAGCTAATCTGCAAGATCTGGGGGGGTCCCTCTTCCTCTCCTAGAGACAAGGACCAGAAACAGAGCTCTAGTTCGAGTGTTCTCTTAGATCTTCAGTGATGGGAAAGCTGTCCTTCTGCTGAGCCCAACTAGTGCCCAAGAGCTCGGAGCTCCTTCAGCAGTGGGCTCCTGGGATGGCCGTGGGGTCCAGAGCCAGGTTCCTCCTGAGCTTGTGGGGGCGGAGGAAGACACAGCATGCTCTTGCCCGGGTCAGGCAGGGCTGGACTGGGCAGGTGAGGGACAATGAGGTCACTGTGGGTTCTGGGGAGGAGCACAGACAATAGTAGGACTCCCTGTCCTTCCTGATTCTTCCTGTTGAAGGAAGGCTGGGACCTCAAGTAAGTCTTGGCCTCACCCCCCCATCCCCTCAAGAAAGCCTGGGTTGTGGGCACAGCTCTGCACCTGCCAACATCAGCCCCCCCATCCACCCATGGTTCTGGTGGAAGAAGGATCATCTATCCAGTTGGCGGGCAGGGCCACTGAAGCTCGCAGGATCCGCTGTGCCCCTAGCTCTGACGCCAGTGCTTCCGAGACTCCATGTCACCGGTCAGAAACCCTGTCTGGGAGCCTGCCCTCTGCCCTTGCTGCATCATCTGCATCTCCTGCATCATCTGCATCTCCTGCATCATCTGCATCTCCCCCACCGTTCCCAGCTCCTGGTAACCCTCCCGCCCCACACTGGGAGCCTGGGTTCTTGGGATCCACTGGGCCTCGGGGGGGAGTTTTCCCTGTCACATGTGCTCCGTGGGTGCAGCCACAGCCACTCCATGCTAGCCGGATGCAGTGACAAAGACGTCACTGTCCCCAGACCCTGGGGAAGGCCAGTGCCCACCTCAAATTGCTACCCGTACCCCAAATTAGCTATATTCTTTCCCATCTGGCCACATCTGTCCTTCCTACCTCCTTCCAGCCCTGACAGTCAAATCCGATTCACTCCATCCATCTTTCTTCCCCTAGTTCCAGAGCCCATCCTGAGGAAGATGCCGGGCACGCCGAGGAGACGCAGCTCTGCAGCCTGCGGCTCCTGAACCCGGCCCCCCTCTGCTCCTGCCACTCCCTCTACATGCACGTTTCTCTCCCGCCCCCTCCTCAAGGGAGCCTTCCCTGACTCTCCACACAAGACCTATAGGCCAGCCTGTGACCCCTGCGGGTACCCCCAGACCCCGCAAAAAGGGCTCCCTTACTCTCTGAGCACTGCTGTGGCAACCCCAGCTCCCACCTCTGTGTGGTGGGCCTGGGAACACCCCCCGCCAGCAGGACAGCTGAGGTCCTGGATGGGAAGGCCATAAGGCCATGGTGAGGGCCCTTCCCCTGGGTGTCTGGGCTGCCTGGGGCCGGAGCAGGGGCCTCCACACTCACCAAGTGTGCGGGACAGGGAGGCGCCTAGGGACTCTGGGGAGGCAGGCTCTCTGAGCCTTGGGTTTCCAGGCCTTTGGTGGACTGGAAAGGTGAATTTCCAGACCTTTGCCACTAGCCTAACCCTGTGCTTCAGTTTCTTGTGTCTCTCTGACCCCTCCCCTGCCCTCCTGCACCACCTTCTTATCCCCTGCCCTTGCCCTATGAAAGTTTCATGATGGCGGGAGCCTTGCCTGCCCTTGAATGAACAAATGAACGAATGAATGAATAAATGAATGAATGGGAGCCAAGACTGCAGGGAATGGTGAGTGAGGAAGTGAGGAGGCCAGCCAGGGGGCCGGTGCAGCGGTCTGGGTGGGCACAGGAGACTGCCCTTGGCCGTGTGCCCCGTGCGGTGTGAGTGCGTGACCGGCCTCCTCGGGTGGGGGGAGCGGGGTGCGGTCAGATTTGAGCTGAAACCGGAAACAGCACCAACAGGCTTTGTGGGCAGAGGGGATGTGGGGCGTATGCAAAAGAAGTGTGGCCTGACTAACTGGGGAGGCAGAGGTGCCACCGGGGCGGGAAAGGCTGAGGGTGAGTGGGCTTTAGAGGGAGGCCTGACCATTTCAGTGTGAGTGGCCTGTTGGGCCCTCAAGAGAGGGCTCCCAGAAGGCGGACGGCACACAGTGTGAGTCTGGAGTTCAAGGGGAGAGGCATTTTGGGGTTGTTGGTGGATGGGGCTTGAAGGTGTGGAATTAGATGGGCTTATCAAGAGCATGAGGGGCCCATGGGCTTTAAGGGGTCAGGGCCACTTGGAGATGGGAAACAGCCCCAGGGCAGACGAAGGGGCCGGGACAGAGCAGCCTCAGAGATGAGAAGCCCGGAAAGAAGGAGGGAGAGGAGGGCTGGGGGAGTGTCTAGGAGGTGGAACACAGGAGGATTTAGAAGGCAGAGAAAAAGTCAGGGAAAGGAGGTTTAGACTGGTAGAAGAGGCCTTCAACATCAGTGCAGAGAGGCATTGCTTTATCGCTTCGCACACAGGGAGCCAGCGATGAAGGCTGGTGAGTGGGAGATGCCTGCGACAGGGCAGGCCTCGGGGACCCACTTAGTGGCTGTGATCAAGAGAAGGGGTGCCTGGAGGTGGAGTCCAGGCTACGCCCATGCTAGGGTCTGGATATGAGTTTAGGTTTTAAGTGACCTTAGACCTCAGTGTCCTTCTCTGTCAAGTGCATAAAACCTTAACCTTGCATAGGGAGGCTTAACCTTGCGTAATAACCTTAACCTCTGCCTAAATGGGGACATTTACCGACCTATCTTCCCCGGGCGTTGCTGTGACACTGGCCACTAGGTGGCAGCCAGCCCCCAGCAGCCCCACCTGTAGCCAGGCCGTGGACTTGCCTGGGGAGGGCACCGGGCTTGGCACTGTCATCTCTCAGTCTGCAGTTTCTCCGTGGAATCTTCTCTCCTTACCCACTCACCAGCCAGAGGCTTCCGGGGCCTTGAGGGTCTCTCTCTTTGCCAGGCATGGGACCCAGGGGACACTCTGTGCAGGCTTGCCCTATGGAACAACTACATAAGTATTTGGGACAAAATTTTGCTAAAAAATATTCATAATTAATCTAAAATTCACACTTATCTGGTAACCCTGACCCCGTGGCATTGGCACTTGAGGGTGACAGGGCCATGGTCACTCACACATCTGTACCGATCACAGGTCTGGCCCCGGCTGCCAGGGATGGGAGCTTCAGAGAGGACGGTGACATGGGAGATCACACCCAGCTTCAGCTCGCGGTCCTGTCCCCTGGTCATCTGTGTGTCCATCTGTCTGTCCAGCCATTTGCTCATCCATCCACCTACCTGTCTCTCCAGCCATCCATCCATCCGTGCGCGCACCCAGCCTTTTCCACTCCCTGCGGACTGGCTGGCCTCGAAGGATGTACAGACCACTGGCCGCCGTCGTCACATTCTCCTGGGCTCTCTTCCTGTCCTTCCAGGTCCATCCCATTCGGCTTCTCTCCGGAGCCTTGGCAGAGCCTGGTGGCGGAGCGAGAAAGAGTCCACAACTCCTGCCTGCTTTGCAGGTCCTGCTTTCCCTGCTGTGTTCGGGCTGGACACATCTAGCACACTCGGCCCCTCCCTGGACCAGAAGCGTGTCCCCGGGAGTGTTGGCCATTGCACTTTTGCCAGGTAGTCGTGTGTGTGAGTGGGACTGGGAAGGGCACAGAAGGGGGAGCAGGGGCGGCGGGAGGCTGCTGCTGTGAGCAGGGTCCTAGAGAAGGGCTTTCCCAGGGGAGAGACCACGTGGGGCTTAGGACCCTGAAGACCAGCTCGGGGGTGCCTCTCAGAGACCAGCTGGACCCATCTCCTGCTCCCCGGATATTAGATTGGAAACTGAGTCCTAGAGAGGACTAGCGAGTGACCTAAGGACACACAGTGGCCCCACTCCCTGTCTGAGCAGATTATCCTGCCTCCTCTGGGCTCTGATCTACTTTAGCTCTTGGGTTCCATGAGCCTCCTTCTATCCGAGGGTTCGCTCGAAGCCCCACACGGGGCGCTCAGCGGGGATGCCGCCCTGGGTCCCGACGACATGGCCCCTTCATCCCCACTCCACCAGGAAGAACATTCAGGAGGCAAGTGAGTTAGTTTAAAGTAACCTGTGGTCCTTTTATCACCTTGATGGCTACAATGGATTTTGTTTAAGGGAGTATCCCTAAGACTTTAATTAAATCAGGAACTTGGGCCAACCTGCTTCCCTGCTGCTTATCAGCTTCTTAAGGCCGTGATTCATTACCCAGGATTATTTTTTTTTCATTCCTGAAATAATCTTTAAAGGCCTTCTATCAGGGAGATTAAAGTCATAAGTCATACAGACCCACGTGGATGCTTTGTTTGCTCGGCACATGGGAGGCGTGGCGCGGCCAGAGGACTGAGCCCCGGCAGCGCGGAGGGTGGTTGGACCTTGGGTTCTGGGGTGGCCTGGGTGTCCCGGGGGGATGAGCCAGGAGCTCGGCGTCCAGCTTCCCTTTCACCATTGGCCCGTGATGTCCTGGGTGGAGGGCTGGGCCTGTCACGTGGCCAGCCTCTGCTCTCACCAAAAATGTACAAACATCACAGGGCAGAGACGGGGACCCAGTAACTCTCTCAACCTGCTACTCTGCTCCTTGCCTTTTCCTCTCCTTCTGCTATCTTTGCTTTACGATCTTTCTCCTTCCTTCATTTAACAAACATTCATTTCTCCCCCCACCCCCGCCCCCGTGCTGGGTCTCTGTGTTCCAGGTAAGAGTAAGACAGACGGGATGCCCATTAAGGGACACAGAGTGTAAGTAGTGAGTGATGATGCCACATTTATCTCTCTCAACAACTCTTCATCTCTTTGTCCCCACTGCCATCCCACCCCCTGTCTTTCTATGTCTCTGTCTTTCAAACAGAGAAGCAAGAGGCTAGACTGCTCCCTGGAGGTCGTGGCCTTTGGGCTCATTTTGAATTGCTCAGTGGGAATTTCCCCTGGACCAGTTTCCTGGGGAGTGAGGGGGTGTCTCAGTCCGGGTCTCCAGACCCTTGAGGATTACTGAAGGGTAATCCTCTGGCTCCTCGCCACTGGCTCAGCAGTTCGTGGCGACAAAGGCAACTAGGGATGTGGAGGGAGGAGGGCAGACTGCCTGGAGGAGGCGGGCTGCAGAGACCTTGGGCCTGGAGCCCAGCCTGCCCTGCTCTGTTGCAGAAGGAGCTGCAGTGGATTGTAAACCACAGGCCTGCAGGACCTGCCTCATCTCTGCTGGGGTGAAGTACGAGGAGCTGAGGTTCAGCTCTTGATGCTTTTCCCGAACCTAGTCCTTGTCCACTCCAAGTTCTGTAAGTTGCTAGTGACTCAAGCGTCCGTGGCTTTGGAGATGTCCATGTGTTTGTGCCGCATTGTTTGAGTCCTCGGTGCTGGCTCCTGACTGCGGCTGTTCTGCGTCCTGGAGGCAGGCAGCGGCAGGTCTCCTGAGGGTTCCCAGGCAAGTCCAAGCTGGGATTCCAGGTCCCACCGCACCTGCTGGATGGTGAGGCCCAGAGCAGCAGCAGGTGCCCGGAACTTGATGTGCGAGGGGAACGTGTCTGTGGTTGTGGGTGGTCAGAGATGGGGTGAGTGGGTCTGGGAGCTGGGAACCTGGGGTGAGATTCGGCCCCTTCCCCCAGCACGGGGCCTGCACCTGGCTCGGCACCCCAGCACATGACTTCCTTTCCTTTCCTTGAGTGTGTTGTTCTCCACGTCCTGGCCACTTCTTGCCTCCATCGACCTCCTGTCACCTGGACTCCTGTGTCTCAGCTATGCCACGCCCCCCGATGATGCCAGGTCCCTCTTCGACACCCGTCTCATACCAGGAGCCCATTGGGGTGGTGATGAGTCCCCACAGGGCTGGACTGCCAACATGGCTGGGTCCCTCTGCCTGGCATAGAGCAGGTGGTGGGCCACGATGAAGGGACTCTGGGGACATGAAGTTCACTCTGGGGACATGAAGTTCACAAGGACCCAGACCTGGAGAGAGGGAAGCCATGCCAAGCCCACTTCTGCCCAGAACACAGAGGGTCTCTGTGATGCAGCCGACCAGCCTGCAGGGTCCTGGGACGGGATCCGACTGGTGCCCCGCAGGCTGGAGCATGTGGGAGAGCCCCTCCCCATCCCCGGTGCCGCAGATCTTCCCAGGGCAGGACAGTGGCCGACACACTTCCCAGAGCAGGCCGGCTGGCCCAGCGGTCACTGCATTTGCACTGATGTCTGTCACACCCAATGACTTCGTCTTCGGAGACAAAACTCAGAAATACACGTGGAGCCTTTCAAATCCAGGCCACCTTGATTTTCTCGAACACCTTCTCCCGAAGGACATGGGCTTTGGGGGACGTGGGGGGAAATGCGGTGGCTGTACCGAAGCTTTGGACTCCAGCAGAAGCGACTGAGTTTCCGGGGCTCCGGGCCCACCTGTGGTTCATCCAGGAGGAGGGGGTGAAGGCCGATGAGGGAGAGGCTATGAGCTTGGGATCTCCGAGAGGGTCTTTATAATAACAGCTCCCGTTTACGGAGTGCTCAGCGTGCCCTCCGTGGAAGTGCTTGGACGGAGCTCCGGAGCCTTCCATCAGCCTTAGTGGGGAGTTGCTACTGTCCCATCTTCCGGATGAGGGAGCAGAGGGCCAGGCGCTGCGTTCCTTCCTTCAGTCATTCATTCGCTGGGTCCCATGCTCATGAGACCGTCTCCCGTGGGCCCGCTGCGCCCTGTGCTCACTCAGCCCCAAGGGCGACGAAAGTATCCTGCTGCTTATTCACGTCAGGCTCGCTCTCCTACCTGCGGCCGGATTCTACTCAGTGAGCCCGGAAGGAACGTTTTATCCTCACCCCCTCTTGGCTGCTGATGGTCTCTGCTCCACAAGTGTTCCTGGGCCAGGGTCGGGCCCCGGCAGAAGCTTCCTTGGCTTGAGATGGGCGGCAGGACGGTGGAAGACAACAGGCTTCTAACTGGGAGAGCTCAGTATTTTTCCTTTCAGAAGCGTGGATGGTGGCAGGCGTGGCGTGCCATCCTCGTGCGGGGTTGCACCGTCTTCTCTGCCGGCCCCACGCCAGCAGAGCTTTGGAGTGGCCACGTTGGCGCTGACACCGCAACTGCCCTGAGCCTCAGTTTCCTCATCTGTGCAATGGGGCTGTTGAGAGCTCCCCTTGCATGTGGCTTTTATGAAAATTAGAACTGGCGCGTGTCCAGCCCCAGACACGGAGCCTTCACAGGTAAGAGGGACGGGGAGGACAGGACGCCCTTTCTCCAGAACGCGAGCTAAGTGCGGGGATACGTCCCTGATGCTGTGACACCACGAGTCGCCAGTGTATGTCGCATCACCTCCCTAAGTCTCACATCCTCCTTGATGAGACAGGACAGGCTGAGCCACTGCTGTCCACCTCTGTAGGACCTCTCATCAATGTTGTGGATGTGGAAGCTGCCCCCAAAGTTCCCGGCATTGCCCAGACTCGAGGACAGTTGGCTATTCCCGCACTCATACTAATTTACTCTGTTTTACATCTCAAGTGATAGATAAGAAACTCCGGCTGGGGGGAAGCTTCCCACCTGCCATGATTCATCCCCCTCTCAGGGAAGGTCCCAGTGACCCCCAGCTGTGCCATTCCGTCCCCACACCTCACATCTGGCCCTCTCTGCACCGAGGACCGGGCCTTTGACTGTCTTGTGTTTTTTGAGACCCCAGAATCCAGTGCGATGTCTCCCAGAAAGCACGACTCTTCTGTCAAACGGCTGGGGGTGTGGGGTGGGAGGGGTCTGATGGGGGTGTGTGTGGACATTGTGGCTGGCAGGTGACACGGAGTGGGTGCTTAGGGAATATCACCCCTTCGTCTTCATTCCCCAGGCCGTTCTTGAACATCAGCTGCCTCATCTACAGGACAAGGGCGCCGGAACTTGAAAGGATGGCAAAGCATAGGGCCATGCTTGGGGCCACATCAGAGATCCAAGGCCAATGGCATACATCACTAATCAGCTGGAAGCAGCCTCAGAATCCTTCTTAACCCAGGATCCAGGGAACCTCAACCAGTCAGTTTATAGATTGCTTGAACTTCCAAGATGAAATTCTAAGGGCTAGAATAGTCTTGATGTGGGAAGGCTCAAAGATTCCATATGGGGGAGGATCTAAAGTTTGCTATCTGAGGAGAAGAGGGAGAGGAGGAGGAGGAGAATCCCTCTACATGCATTAGCTTTGTTGTTTCCAGTACACCCTCACCCAGAGAGTGATGCAAGGGGGCCTGCCTGGCAGGGAGATGCCGGCCAGGGACCAGCGAACTCAGCTCTCGGGTTCTGCCGCCATTGCCTTTCCCCAGCCCGTGGCCTCAGGTAGGCTTCAATACGCATCATCACCACTGTCCTCTGCTGGGGGCCTGCTCTGTGCCAGCCCCCAAGCCGGGCACGTGCGTCTGTGATTCCACTGAGCCTCACAGCCACTTGCATCCCCATTCTACAGAGGAGGAGGCAGAGGCTGAGACCGCTTCGGTGCCCAGGGTTGCACGTCCAGACAAGAGCAAGCTGGGAGGGGCCCCCTCGGCCCCTGCTGGATTTACCCAGGCCATTAGTCAGGTCCCTGCCATCAGGTGAATTCTATAATTTGTAAACGCAGCTGAGTGGCTTTTTACAGTGGAATGTCGGGAAGCGATAGAAACTAGATTCGATAGATTTACGGAGCAGCTGAATGCCAGCCTCTGCCCGCTCCTGCTTTCTCCAGGAGCCACACACCACCAGAGAGAAGGCCCGAGAAGGCTTTAGTGGCTGACAGCCAGGCCTCTCATCGACTTTTACAAGACAGGTTTACGGTGTGGAGGAGACAGGGATGCAGAGCAAGAGGGAGAGGGCTGACTCTGTCTAGATCTCAGGCAGGAGTGTGAGGGACTACCAGGGACAGCCCTGTCCCCTCCCCTAGGGGCTGCATGCCCACCCTGCCCATTCCTGGGCCTCCAGAGTGGGGTCCTGTGAGGGCAAGGCCGGGTGGATGACAGCACTGGTCCCCACTATCCTGCCTCCATCCCTGCCTCCCAATATTGTCTGTGTTCCATAGGGTCGGGCCAGAGTGAGCCTTTTCCCAGAGACCAGGTCCTGCTGCTTCCAAAGGCTCCCATTACCCTTAGGGCATTCCTTCAGCTCTGCTCTCTTCAAGCTGTGACTTTGCTTCCCTCTTTGGAGCCCTCTTTCTCCCCTTCCCCTGGTTCAAGGTGACATGGAACGCTGACACAGCTCAGGTGCCCATCCCTGGGGGGCCCATGTTGACCCCCATCTCCTAAACCCCAACTCGTGCTGCTGTGTTCTGTGTGCTGGAGACCACCAGCCCCGATGAGGTCAGGAATGGTATTAACATGTTCCATTCGGTAACATATCCCCAACATCCTGGACAGCGCTGGCATGCAGTAGATGCTCAATTAATGTGTGAGATTGCAGGGGGGAGCTGCTGGAGCCCAGTGGGCTTTTAGATAGAGAGGCTGGAAGTAAAGACCCCGGGAGGACAAGAAGCCAGGGAGGGGCATGAGGGCAGGATGGTGGGAGAGGGGCGAGGAGGTGGACCCCAGGGGCGGCTGTCTCTCATCATCAACACATCAAGGCCGGATGAAGCAAGAGGGCCTGAACATCACTCCCTGGAGAAGACAGGCCCAAGATGCCCCAGAGGGTGTGATCACAGCTTTCAGTGTCTGAAGGGCGAGGACCTAGAAGAAGGCACGTGTCTTCTGGGTGTTCTCAGGAGTGGGAGGAAGGCGGGGAAGGGGAGGGGGAGAAGCCACAGGAAGGCAGCTGTCAGCCTGCTGGAAGAACTTTCTGGCACTTGGAGAGGCTCCATAACAAGTGAAGGTACCCAACGTGGTGGTGAGCTCCTGATTCGAGCAGAGGTGGGTGAAGATGAGCTGAGAGACAGGCCGGTGGACCTGATGGCCTCTATGACTCGTCCCCACCCTCTGTGACCCCAGCCCGGGCCCACAATATGGGGATGCACTGGGAAATCCCTGTCAGCTAGAGTAGGGGGACCAATGGTCCCGGCTTGCCTGGGATTATGGGGTTTCCAGGGATGTGGGACTTTTAGTGCTAAAACCTGGGAAGTGCTGGACACACTGGGACAGGAGTCCCTTGGGGGATCCCCCCTCCCAAGCTAGTATGGCGCTGGTCCTCATAATGAACGCCGAGGCTGGAAGAAATGGTCTGGACCACCTCTTTCCCTGACATAAGGCCGACCAGCCGGGAAGGGCTAGACAGGGAACCTCTCAACCAGGAATGCTCCATGACGATCAGCCAGGCCAGCTAGAGGCCTTGCCCATTTTCTTGCCTCCTCTAGGCCTCTCTTTCTCTTTCTGTAGGATGGAGAGGGGTGTGGATGGGCGGCTGGGGACACTGTAGTCCTGAATGTCCATCATCCCTTGACATGTGAGCATCAGCCTCTGCTTTGTCCTCCTGGCCAGAGATCAGCTTCTGGACTATTAGCCTCCTTCTTTCCCCGGGGGAACGGGCCAGAGGGACCAGGGGCCTGCCCTCAGCCAGCTTCCTGTGCACTGCCGTCCTGGCTGTCTGTCAGCCTGTCCCCCGCCAGGGCCCTGGAGGTGCTGGGCCACCCCCTGCGCTTTCCTCGGCCCTGGCTTCACGCCTTGGAAGGACGAAGCAGAGCGGGCTGTCAAGCGGGGCGGCCCAGGTGGGAGCCCCTCTCTGTGAAGGCTGCTCTGCCCAGTGAGGGGGCAGACTGAGCGTGAGGCCCCGGGCGGCCCTTTCAGGTGCCAGTCCTCACAGGGGTGGGGATGGGGTCCCAGGCTCGCTGTAGCTGGGCCCGGGGTGCTGCCTGCCACTCAGCAGGGCGGGGGGACGGGGAGCCGATGGTCGAGGAAGGGACCACGCCAACCTAGGAGCCAGGCAACTCAGCCCCGGCTGACCTCGACGTGGACCTCGGGCCAACCACTGCCCCTCTCAGGGCCCTGGGGGGTCCCCGGCCGCTCTTCCTTCCTGTCACATGCTGTGCGGCTCCAACACCTCGGATGAACGCAGTGGCTGATTCTTCACAGGAAAACGCTTCCCTGGGAACCAGTTCTTGCTCAACCAGTGAGATACAACAGATACGCTCCCTCGTGGTTTCCACACCCGCTCACACCATCCCACACGCACACCCCTGCCCCCGGAGCTGGGATGGAGCGACAGAGATGATGGGCCCGGATGAAAAGTTCCTGGAGAGCCCCGGGGGGCCTGAGACCTTGGGGACCAGGGGACCAGGGAGGCCTCAGCCGGGCTCATGTGCCTTGTAGGTGAGGAGTCTGAGCGGACCCCTCCAGCCCAGGCCCTCAGCACCATCTTGAGGAGCATCCCTGCAGGGGTGTGGGGGTGTGGGCTCTGGAAGATCGCAGGGCCTGGTCCCCCTGCACAGCCTGGTTCCAGGCAGCGGCTGGACCCTCTGACTCCATCCCTGACACTGAGCTTCAGGCCTCTTTAAGATGTAGGAGGAGACCAGGTAGGGGGAATGGAGGTGGCCGGCCAAGGTCGTGTAAAAACCAGGAAGGAAACCAGATCTCCCCAGAGAGGCTGTGAGACGTGCTGGAAACATCGAGCCTCCATCAGGACCTGGTGCTTGTGCCCGCCCTGCCTGGTCATCTTTACCCCTGACCTCAACCACCCTTCCTGGGCCTTGGTTTCCTCCTTATACCACAATGGAGGCTGGTCAGGCCATGCTTCTGAGTCTTTTTCCTGCCTTGACACCCCCAAGAGACCCTCAGCCTCACCTCCCGCTGTGACAGGGCCCCTGCTGCTAGGACTTGTGTATGGTACTCGGTGTGGGCTGGGAGGAGGCCCTGGGGACAGGGAACCTGAATTCAGGGCCATAGCTGGTAATCCCGGAGGGTCCTCTGAGAGGGGACGTGACCTTGTAACAGTCCTTGTGCTAAATCGTCCCCCTCTGTGCCCCTGTCTGGTGTTCTCAGGTGATTTGTCTCTTTAGTTCTCTTTCCCCTACAAAGGGGCCCTGGGGCTGCTCAGACAGCCCTCGATCAGTAGAAGGAATCAGCCCCCTCCGTAGCTCAGGAGCCCTGAGCGTCCCCATGTTAAGGACCCTGACACAGAAAGGTTGCCTAGGAGCCTGCAGAGGGAAGGGCTTCCATCTGCTGGGGCAGCAAACATTGTCATGAAGACCAGAAGTTCATCCAAGGGGTTCCCTGTGGAGAAATCGGGTAGGGCCGGGGGCCAGCAGCTCTGAGGCTTCTCTCAGTGGTCTCTCTGTCCTCCTCCCCTCCCCCATTTCCCGGGACAGCCTCTCCC
>PITA01002078.1:55243-172381 GCA_004023965.1 Spilogale gracilis | reverse complement strand
CTGGTAAGGAAGTACAACTTTCACTGTTTGCAGATAACATGACCCTATATATAGAGAACTCAGAAGTCTTATCCAAAAACCTACTAGAAGTGATAAATGAATTCAGTAAAGTTGCAGGATACAAAATCAATGTACATAAATCTGTTGCATTTCTATACACCAATAATGAAGCAGCAAAAAGAGAAATTAACTAAACAACCTGTACCCAATTGTACCCAAAATAATAAGGCACCCAGAAATAAATCTAACCAAGCAGGTGAAAGACCTGTACTCTGAGAACTATAAAACTGTATTTAGAGAAATGGAAGATGACATAATGAAATTCAAAGATATTCCATACTCATGTATTGTAAGAACAAATATTTTTAATTGTCTATAGTACCAACAGAAGTCTACACATTTATGCAATCCCTATCAAAATATGTATAGGTGATTAAGAGTGTACTTTCTTGATGAGCATATGTTAGTGTTGAATCAATATATTATACATGTGAAACCAATATAACAGTGTTTGTTACCCACACTGGAATATTTTCTATATCAATTTTTATTTTTTCCATAACCCAGGCACCCCATCCCCTCCCCCCAGCAACCCTCAGTTTGTTTCCTGCGATTAAGAGTCTCTTATGGTTTTTCTCCCTCCCTGGTCCCATCTCGCTTCATTTTTTCCCTGCCCTACCCTCCACGACCACCCACCCTGCCTCTCAAATTCCTCATATCAGAGAGATCATATAATTGTCTTTCTCTGATTTACTTATTTCCTTCAGCATAATACCCTCCACTTCCATCCACATCATTTCAAATGGCGGGATTTTGATCTTTTTGAGAGCTGCATAGTATCACAGTGGAATATTTTTTAAAAGTCCACTTGTTTCTTTCATAAGTTATAACGATAATAGTGATATCAAAGAGTAAATTTTTCAGATTCTACCTTTCAAGGAAATAGGAATATATGATGTTTTCTCATCATCTCTTAATGTTTTGTACCTCAATTGGGTCAAAATTGGGCCAGCAATCTGTTCTTAATGCCTAAGAAGTATAAAAGCCTAGGTTGGAATTTATTATGAACTACATTTCTTTGTCATATTTTACTTCCCCCTTCCTCTTTTTAATGGTGTATTTCATTTATACTGGTTCACTTTAGTGAAGGTTTTATAATCCCATTCCATATATGTGATACTGAAAGGTTTACAAAGTATTTATATGAGATAAGCATGGCAAGTCTTAACATCCCCATTTTACAGGTAAGGCAACTGATTTAGCTGACGCAGCATAAAATCAGTATGAAAACACTGATCTCTTAACTACAAATCTAGTGTTCTTTCCCCTGTACTGCACTTAGAAATATTTTATATAACAAAATGAGACAGTTAATATCTTTCAAAGGGGAATGGTCAAATAGAAGAGAATAAAGACAACCTGTGAAAATTGACATCTCTGTGAAAGAGTAGAAATTTGGACTCTCAAAGGATTGCTATGATGGTTTGGAGAGGTTACACCTTAATTTTTAGAGGAAATTATATTCCATTGTTTATATTTATCAAAGGTGGTTTACAATTCACAAGAGCCTTTCAGGCACTTTCCTCATTATACATATGTTTGTATTCCTCACCCTACAGTATTGAGCCCTGAACAAGACAGATGCTTAGTGAAAAAGTTGTCCAAAGAAAGGACTTCATTCTATACAGTAGATAGTAGAAAAACTTGTTGTCTCAAAATGAGAGAAGCAGAATGATAAGCGTGAAAGAATCTCATGGAACAATCTGTCTTTTCATTTCCTTTCAGTAGGACTATACTCAATGCACTCCAGACTAAAAAACAATCATCTAAATTCCTTGTTACTCACAACTCTCCTTTGTAGATGTCACAATTCCCTTTTCCACAAATTCACTGCTTTTAAGATACTAATCTAAAAAGTTTATTTCTATAATTCTATAATGTACTATAATTTATATCTCTTGCTTCTCATTCAGCTTTCAATAGGAACTATAAAGTAGAATTACTGTGCTGAAGAAAATTAATTCCTTTAGTGTTTCTCCATTAATTCTGTATCCTGACTCTCTTAAACCTCTCCAACTTATCCTTCAACACAAAATTTGGAGCACAGATCTTGTTATTGACGAGGATTCTGAAGTTCCTGTTGTTTTCCAGTACTATTCTCGGTAATAACAAGGCTAATCCACTGACATTTCTTTTGATAACTAGATTCCTAGGTACATTAATTGTTTTATCATAAAAACAATATAAACACTTTAAAATTCAGGAAAAATAGTTGAGCCCGCCATCCCCACAAAAACTTCCTTTGTGCATATATACATATTTCACTGTAGCATACAGACTATATTGTATTCTTGATTTTTCACTTGGCCTAACAAAGTAATTTAAGTATAATATTCCTGCTATGTATAATAAAATATTGTTTTGAATATAATAAAACAATTTAATTATTTTCTAATTTTTGGAAATTTAGGTTATTTACTACATTCTTTCTGACATTTCATTCATGCATTCATTCATTCATTCAACAAATATTTACTGGGCTTCTACCATAAGCCAGGCATTATTCTATGTTCTACAGACACAAAGGTAAACAAAATAAACAAGGACCCTGCTTTCATTCTAGTAGGGGAAGACTGACAGACATTAAACAAGAAAATTAATAAAACATGATAATCTCTATAAAAGAAATAAACAGAGAAGAATAGGGTTGGCGACATCTCTGAGGAGGTAGCATATGAGCCTAGACATGAAAGAGGAGTGAGTCTTCTTTCCAGTCATGCATTAGCTTGGCAAAAATTTACTGGGCAGAAGGGCAGGCATGTGCAATGTCTGAATTAGGGACAGGCTTGGGGAGTTTGAGGAAAAGAAAGTTTGAGCCTGGAGCATAGTTGAATTCAGGGAAGCATAGGATCAGATGAGCTTCTAGAATGAGGGAGAAACTTATAGTTGCTGCTAGAGAGGTTGGAAATTACTCTAACTGCGGAGAGTAGCTATTGAAGAGTTTTGGGCAAGGGAGGTATAAGTAATACAAAAGGTTAAATGTCATCACATCTTCCCCCACACCCCTTTTTTTTAACACTGGTTAACAAAGAAACATTGGTATACTCAGTCCATTCTAATTCCAAAATACTCAGTTTGATCACATGTTGTTCCCCAACTATAGCTGATAATGTCATTCTTTGGCTAATTCACCATCAGACTGATCATGTCTTCTTGATGCCAGAGTTGGCTTCCTCTCCTTACCCATACCCTCCATCACATATAGCTTTCTCAGTAGCAAACATTTGTGAGATACTCTCTGGAAAGGGAAGAATTTACATTGATGGTCATGAAGGGCATACAGATAACTGAGTATTGAACAGAATCTTTTCAAAAGGAAATAACATGCTGAGAGGAGCAACATGGTGGAAGAGTAGGTGGTCTAGATATCATCAGGTCCCAGGAGTTCAGCTAGATGGTTATCAAACCAGTTGGAACACCTACAGACTCAACAGGAGATTGAAGAGTAGCAATTCTAGGAACAGAAAGTGACTACTTTCTGGAAGGTAGGAGGGCAGAGAAGTGAATTCGAGGTAACATTTGGGAAAATACACCGTGGGGGCAGGGGCCGGCTCCCAGCCAGCAGTAGAGCAGAGGAGCAAAAAACCGGAACATTTAGAAGTTTGCTCCAATGAGGGACATTGCCATAGCGGCTAAGCAGGTGCTGGAACCCTTGCTGGGATAGTGTGGTCTCAGGACCTGCGGGGTCACAGAAGTATCCAGGGTGCGTAAGCATGGCATAGCTCCCAGGTATCAGAGCAGGAAGGCCGGTTGCAGAGAGGGAGCTGAGGAGTGGACTCTCAGCTCGGGCTTACCTTAAACCATGATCCGAGGCACAGTCAGGCTATTGCTCTTCAAGCCGGAAACCCACAAGTGGCAGATCTGGGGAGACGCCCTCCTTCCTCCACCAGGAGGAGAGGTGCGGGAGCACGCGACAGGAATCTGCTGGATTTGGAGACTCCAAATGGGGCCAAGTGCCAGAGATAGAAACGCTCGGTCATAGGCTGGCTGAGCACGGAGTGCAGCTGGAAACCAGGGAGACAGGCATGATTGCTTTTCTCTGAGTGTGCATAGAGGAGTGGGGCCTGGAGCTCTCAGCTCCTCTCGGCTGGAGACAGGGAGGATGCCATCTTCAGTCCCGTCCTCCAAAGCTGTACGGAAAGCGATGAGGGAACAAAACTCCTGAGAGTGAACCTGAGCAGATTGCTTAGCCTGGCCCCTGGCAAGGGCAGGGCAGTTCCACCTTGGGCAAAGACATTTGAGAATCACTGCAACAGGCCCCTACCCCAGAAGATCAACAAGAACATCCAGCCTGGACCAAGTTCAATGATCAATGAGAACTGAGGAACTCCAGAGTAGGGGAATGCACCACATAAAATTCATTGCTTTTTTCCCCCCCATGATTCTTAAATCTTTCAAAGTTAATTTTTTAAATTTTACTTTTTTATATTCTATTTTTTAATTATTTCTCTTTCCTTTTTAAGGTGTTTTAAACTATTTTAATGTATCAATACTTTTTAAAAAAATTCTTTTAATTTTTATTGTTTTATTCATATTCTAGCCCTTTATTGTATTTAAGCTTATTTTTTGTATACATATAGGTTTTTCTTTCTTTAATATTTTGGGATACAGTTTCTTCTAATATATCAAAATATACCCTGATTTTGGCACATGCTTTGTTCTAGTCTCCAGCCTCATCACATTCTTTCCTCTTTTTTCTTTTTCTTTTTTCAAAAAACTTATCACTTCCTTTTTTATAATCTTTTTAAAATTTTCATCTTCACAGTCATATTCCAGTCATTCATCATGTATACTCTTATTTTTGTACATGTGTTAGTTTTTCTTTCTTTAAAATTTTGGGAGGCAGTTTCTTCTAACAAACCAAAATACACCCAAAATCAAATGTGTGGCTCTGTTCTATTCACCAGTATAATCATATATATATAGAGAGACAGATATAGATAGATATAGATATAATTTTTTTCCATTCATTTCCCCCCAGTTTTGGGTCACTTCTGATTTGGTTACTGTATATTTTTCTGGGGTCATTACCCTGTTAGTATTTTGTTCTCTCATTCATCTAGACTTATCTGAGCTAAAATGGATAAAATGACAAGGCAGAAAAACTCACCTCAAAAAAAAAAACCACAAAACAAGAGGCAGTACCAATGACTAGGGACCTAATCAATAGGGACATTAGTAATATGTCAAAACTAAGAGGTCAGAATGATGATTGTCAAGGTCCTAGCTGGGCTCAAAGAAAGTATGGACAATACTAGATAATCCCTTTCTGGAAAAATAAAATCCTTTTCTGGAGAAATAATAGAACTAAAATCTAAACAAGTTGAAATCAATAAAGCTATTAATGATGTGTGATAAAAAATTGAGGCTGTTACTGCTAGGAAAATTAGGCAGAAGAGAGAAGTAGTGATCTAGAAGACCAAATGATGGAAAATAAAGAAGCTGAGAAAAAGACAGACAAACAACTACTGGACCACAAAGGGAGAATTCGAGAGATAAGTGATACCATAAAATGAAACAATATTAGAATAACTAGATCCCAGAAGAAGAAGAAAGAGAGAGGGGGGCATAAGGTATACTGGGGTGAATTATAGCAGAGAATTCCCCTAGTTTAGTCAAGGGAAAAAGCACCAAAATCCAGGAGGTAAAAAGAACCCCCCTCAAAATCAATAAAAATAGGTCAACACTCTGTTGTCTAATAGTAAAACTTACAAGTCTCAGAAACAAAGAGAAAATCCCGAAAGCAGCTCAGGACAAGAGGTCTGTAACATACAATGACAGAAATATTAGATTGGCAGCAGACCTATCCACAGAAACCTGGAAGGCCAGAAAGGACTGGCATGATACATACAGAGCACTAAATGAGAAAAATATGCAGCCAAGAATACTATATCCAGTTAGACTGTCATTGAAAATAGGAGAGATAAAAGGCTTCCAGAACAAACAAAAACTAAAAGAATTTGCAAACACCAAACCAACCCTACACAAAATGTTGAACAGGGTCCTCTAAGCAAAGAGAGAGCATAAAAGTAACAGACAAGAAAGGAACAGAGACAATATACAGTAACAGTCACCTTACAGGCAATACAATGGCACTAAGTTCATATCTTTCAATAGTTACCCTGAATGTAAATGGGTTAAATGTCCTAATCAAAAAGCTACAAGGGATCAGAATGGATAAAAATACAAGAACTATCAATATGCTGTCTCCAAGAAACTTATTTTAGATCCAAAGGCACCTCCAGATTGATAGTGAGGGGGTGGAAAACAATTTACCATGCTAATGGACATCAAAAGAAAGCTGGGGTGGCAATCCTTATATCAGAAAAATTAGATTTTAAGCCAAAGACTATAATAAGAGATGAGGAAAGACATTATATCATACTTAAAGGGTCTGTCCAATAAGAAGATCTAACAATTTTAAATGTCTATGCCCATATCAAGGGAGCAGCCAATTATATAAACCTATTAATAACTAAATCAAAGAAAAACATCCACAATAATAGAGTAATAGTAGGGGACTTTAACACCTCCCTCACTGAAAGGGACACATCATCTAAGCAAAAGATCAACAAGCAAATAAAGACTTTATTTTTATTTATTTGACAGAGAGAATCACAGCCAGAGACGGAACACAAGCAGGGGGAGTGAGAGAGGGAAAAGCAGGCTTCCTGCCAAGCAGGGAGCCCAATGTGGGACTCGATCCCAGGTCTCCGGGATCATGACCTGAGCTGAAGGCAGTCACTTAAGCAACTGAGCCACTCAGGTGCCCGAAAATAAAGACTTTAAATGACACACTGGACCAGATGGAAATCACAGATATATTCAGAACATTCCATCCCAAAGCAACAGAATATACATTCTTCTCTAATGCACATAGAACATTCTCCAGAATAGACCACATTCTGGGTCACAAATCAGGTCTCAACTGGTACCAAAATATTGGAATTGTTCCCTGGATATTTTCAGACCACAATGCTTTGAACCTAGAACTTAACCACAAGAGGAAAGTTGGAAAGAAGTAAAATACATGGAGGCTGAAGAGTATCCTACTAAAAAATGAATGGGTGAACCAGGAAATTAGAGAAGAATTTTAAAAATTCATGGAAACATCACTAGCTATCAGGGAAATTCAAATCAAAACCACACTGAGATACCACCTTACACCAGTCAGAATGGCCAAAATTAACAAGACAGGAAACAACAAGTGTTGGAGAGGCTGCAGAGAAAGGGGAACCCTCTTACACTGTCAGTGTGAATGCAAATTGGTGCAGCCACTTTGGAAAACAGTGTGGAGATTCCTTAAAAAATTAAAAATAGAGCTACCCTATGACCTTGCAATTGCACTACTGGGTGTTTACCCCAAATATAAAGATGTAGTGAAAAGAAGGGCCATATGTACCCCAATGTTCATCGCAGCAATGGCCACAATCACCAAACTGTGGAAACACCCAAGGTGCCCTTCAACAGATGAATGGATAAAGAAGATGTGGTACATATATACAATGGAATATTACGCCTCCATCAGAAAGGATGAATACCCAACTTTTGTAGCAACTTGGACTGTATTGGAAGAGATTATGCTGAGTGAAATAAGCCAAGTGGAGAAAGTCAAGTATCACATGGTTTTACTTACTTGTGATGCATAAGGGGTAATATAAAGGACAGTAGGAGAAGGAAAGGAAATGGGAAGTAGGGTAATTTGAGGAAGGAAATGAAACATGAAAGACTTTGGACTCAGAAACAAACTGAGGGTCTTGGAGGGGAGGGGGTGGGGGGATGGGAGAGCCTGGTGGTGGTACTGGGGCACGTATTGCATGGAGTACTGGGTGTGAGGCATAAACAATGAATCTTGGAACACTGAAAAATTAAAATAATAAAAAAATTTATGGAAACAAATGAAAATAAAAACACAACTATTCAAAATCTTTGGGGCACAGCAAAGGCTGTCCTGAGAGGAAAGTGTATAGTAATACAAGCCTTTCTCAAGAAATGAGTAAGGTCTCAAGTACACAACCGAATGCTCTACCTAAAGGAGCTGGAAAGAGGGTGGCTGGGTGGCTCAGTAGGTTGAAGCCTCTGTCTTCAGCTCAGATCATGATCTCGGGGTCCTGGGATCAAGGCCCACATCAGGCTCTCTGCTCGGTGGGGAGCCTGCTTCCTCCTCTCTCCCTGCCTGCCTCTCTGCCTACTTGTGATCTCTCTCTCTGGCAAATAAATAAATAAAATCTTAAAAAAAAATAAAGGAGCTGGAAAGGGAACAGCAAAGAAAGCCTAAACCCGGAAGGAGAAGAGAAATCACAAAATCAGAGCAGAAATCAATGAAAGAGAAACCAAAAGAACAGTAGAACAAATCCACAAAACTAGGAGCTGGTTCTTTGAAAGAATTAACAAGATTGATAAACCCCTGGTCAGACTTATCAAAAAGAAAAAAAGAAAGGACCCAAGTTAGTAAAATCATGAATGAAAGAGACAAGATCACAACCAATACCAAAGAAATGCAATTATAAGAACATATTATGAGCAACTACACAGCAGCAAATTTGACAATCTGGAGGAAATGGATGCATTCATAGAGACACATAAACTACCAAAACTGAACCAGGAAGAAATAGAAAACCTGAACAGACCCATAATCAGTAAGGAGATTGAAGCAATCAACAAAACAAGAGCCCAGGGCCAGATGGCTTCCTAAGGGAATTCTACCAAACATTTAATTAAGAATTAATACCTATTTTCCTAAAAGTGTTCCAAAAAATATAAATGGAAGTAAAACTTTCAAACTAATTCTAGGAGGCCAGCATTACCTTGATCCCAAAGCCAGACAAAGACCCCATGAAAAAGAATTACAAACAATATTCTTGATGAAGATGGATGCAAAAATTCTCACCAAAATGATAGCCAATAGGATCCAACAGTACATTAAAAGGATTATTCACCATGACCAAGTGGGATTTATGCCTGGGCTGCAAGGTTGGTTCAACATCTGCAAATCATTCAATGTGTTACAGTACATTAATAAAAGAAAGAACAAGAACCATATGATCCTCTTAATAGATGCTGAAAAAAACATTTGACAACATACAGCATCTTTTCCTGATCAAAACTCTTCACAGTCTAGGGATAGAGGGTACATACCTCAATATCATAAAAGCCATCTATGAAAAACCCACATCAAATATCATTCTCCATGGGGAAAAACAGAGCTTTTTCCCCTAAGGTCAGGAACATGGCAGGGCTGTCCACTATCACCACTGCTATTCAACATAGTACTAAAAGTCCTAGCCTCAGCAATCAGACAAGAAAAAGAAATAAAAGGCATCCAAATTTGTCAGGGACGGTGCATGATCTGCCCTTCCCTCCATGCCCAAGCCACCAGAAATTCTGGTGGAAGTACCTGTGAATGTGAATGAAAGCCCAGAGGGGCTTTCCCTGCCTAGAATCCGAAAAGCCACTTACCCTGTGGGTCAGGGCAATATGTCCTTGGTGTGCTTATTCAAGACGTATAGTTCCATTTAATCCTCCTCCCGGTAATCATATCTCTGTATCTCTTATCTGTATTTCTTGATCCCTGTGCCTCAATGGTCTCAACTTCTCTGAGTTTAAGCAATCACTCTACCCTGCAGTAACAATACTAATCCTGTCTCTAGGGTGGGTGCAAAAGCAGTTAAAGATTTAACTGTACCACCCAACTTCCTCATGTGGGAATAATAAAAGACTGGGACCCTTGACAGTTAAGAGAAACAAAAGCCATGAGACAGAGAGAGACTGAGAGCCGACTGAGAGACAGAGAGAAAAAGGCAGAGGGCCTGCGAGGAAGCAGCAAGAGAGCCTTAGAGGAGAGAGCAGGAGAGCTGGCAAACAGCAAGAGAGCCTGCAGAGAGACTCAGAGACTCAGAGAGATATAGAGAGAGGAATACTTGAGAGAGAAAGGAGGAAGAGCAGAGCGAAGAGACAAAGCCATGAGACTGAGAGTCTGAGAGGCAGAGATAGAGAGACAGAAACAGTCACAGAGAGAAAGACAGAGAGCAAGAGATAGAGAGACAGAGAGACTGAGACAGAGAGAGAGACAGAGAGAGACAGCAACAGAAAGAGAAACAGAGAAGCAGAGAGAGAAAGAGAGACAGAACCAACTGTTTGCCTAAAGCTAGATTGATGTAACTAAAAAGCTATAAATAAAGAACCCTGAAGACACAGTTTTCAGGAGAGGAGATCCCCACACCACTCTTCAAGTCCGGTCTCCTCCTTTTATCGCCGACTCCATCACCACCTTCGGGGAACCCCGACCATTACAGTTGCCAGGGCTGGCTCCCGGCACATGCCAGTCCTTCCTGGCCTGCCAGGTCTCTGTGGATAGGTCTTCTGTCAATCTAATAATTACTGTTGTATGTTACAGACCTCTTGTCCTGAGCTGCTTTCAGGATTTTCTCTTTGTCACCGAGACTTGTAAGTTTGTAAGACTTGTAAGTTTCTCTTTGTCACCGAGACTTGTAATGTTTGTAAGAACAAACATTGTGAAAATGTTTATGCTGCATAAAGCAATCAACACATTTAATGCAATCCCTATCAAAATACCATCAATTTTTTTCAAAGAAATGGAAAAAAATAATCCTAAAATTTATATTGAACCAGAAAAGACCCTGAATAGCCAGAGCAATGTTGAGAAAGGAAACAAATGGACCCTTAACTCTGTGGTCAACTATCTTTGACAAAGAAGGAAAGAATGTCCAATGGAAAAAAGACAGTTTCTCCAACAAATGGTGTTGGGAAAATTGGACAGCTACATGCAGAAGAATAAAACTGGACCATTTCCTTACACCACACACAACAACATATTCAAAATGGATGAATGACTCCAATGTGAGAGAGGAATCCATCAAAATCTTTGAGGAGAACACAGGCAGCAACCTCTTTCACCTCAGCTGCAGCAAATTCTTCCTAGAAACATCGCCAAAGGCAAGGGAAGAAAGAGCAAAAAATAAACTATTGGGACTTCATCAAGATAAAAATCTTTTGCAAAGCAAAGGCAACCATTAACAAAACCAAAATACAGAATGGGAGAAGATATTTGCAAATAACATATCAGATAAAGGGCTAGTATCCAAAACTATAAAGAACTCCTCAAACCCAACACCCAAAGAACAAATAATCCAATAAAGAAATGGGCAGAAGACATGAACATACATTTCTGCAAAGGAGACATCCAAATTGCCAAAGACACATGAAAAAGTGTTCAACATCCCTCAGCTTCAGGGAAATGCAAATCAAAACCACAGTGAGATACCACCTTACACCAATCAGAATGGCTAAAATTAACAAGTTAGGAAATGATAGATGCAGGGAAAAGGGAACCCTCCTACACTGTTGGTGGGAATGCAAGCTGGTGCAGCCACTGTGGAAAACAGTATGGAGATTCCTCAAAAAGTTGACAATAGAGTTACCGTATAACCCAGCAAGCTGGTGCAGCCACTGTGGAAAACAGTATGGAGATTCCTCAAAAAGTTGACAATAGAGTTACCGTATAACCCAGCAATTGCTCTACTGGGTATTTATGCAAAAGATACGAATGTCGTGATCCAAAGGCACACATGCACCCAAATGTTTATACCAGCAATGTCCATGATAGCCGAACTATGGAAAGAACCTACAGGTCCATCAACAGGTGAATGGATAAAGAAGATAGTGTGTGTGCATCCACGTGTGCAATGGAATATTATGCAGCCATCAAAAAGAATGAATCTTGCTATTTGCACCAACATGGAAGGAACAGGAAGGTATTATGCTGAGGGAAGTAAGTCAATCAATTATATGATCTCTCTGATACAAGGAACTTCAGAGGCAGGGTGGGGGGTTGTGGGGGTAGGGAGGGGAAAAAAGGAGACAAGATGGGACTGGGCAGGGAAACAATCCATGAGACTCAATCTCAGGAAACAAACTGAGGGTTGCTGGGGGGTGGGAGGGAGAGTTAGGATAGCTGGGTTATGGAATAATAAAAATTAATAAAAAGAAAAAAGAAAAATAAAATAACATATTCTTTTTACTAGGCAAAGGCATGATGTATATTGTGATATGACAAATTAAGGCCCAGGAGCACAGTAGTTTTAGACTGAAGTATGCAAAAGGTACACCAACATTCTCTCAGTTAGTTAGCTAATACCCTCTGATCAAATGAGCACGTGGGGATTTGAAGAACTTTCTGAATGAATAAAGGAAAGAGGATAGGGAATTTAGGGTAGGAAGTTCCAAGCCGAAGTTATAGTTTTTGGAAAGGTTCAACCCTGGGTGTAAGTTAAAAAGATAAAGGGGATATATAAATCCATTTTGCTGAGAAGGGAGGGATAGATGATGAATGTAAGCAAAATAATTATCATATCTGAAGTGGTTTGGTGAATGGCTTTGAACCCTTTTGGACCTAATCTCTAAACAAAAAAGATACTTTCAGCCTACTTGTTACCATACTACTGAAAACAGCTGGATAGAAATTCAACGATTCAAATTTGGTATAGTCTGACTTACAATATAGCCAAGAATCTACCTCTTTTAAAATGTTGATTAATCGTAGCCACAGATTTACAGTTTCTATATCTAACATGAGTGGGAGGAAGTGTCTAAATATTTACAATATTGGATTTAATTTCATTGTGACTTTACATAAGAACTTGACTAAGAAAATGCCATTTTGAAAATGGACAAATAGACTGGCAAAATCTAAAAGCAAATGAGAATTCTGAGAATCTGAAAGTCAGTCCAAAACTAATAATCACTTAAGGGCCAAACATGAGAGATAGGCAGTTTTGAGGGCAAATGAAAGAGAAATACGATCATTTGGCAGTTGACTAGAAAGGTAGTACAGCATGCTCCTTCAATGGCAACTGCCACCTAATGTAAGGAATATTTGATCATCCAGTGCAAGGCAGCATCCTTTACCAGAGTAGATGAAACAGAATTCCATTAAGAGGCTATATGCCTACTGAAAAGGAAAGACTATTCTTTACCATAAAGTAGACTGAAATTCAACATTAGGAGATATGTGACTATCAAAAGTAAGAGATTCCCCTAACTGTATTGAAACACTATGATAGAGAAAGCAAACAGTAATTTTAAAGAAAAGCCCCAATGAAATCTAACATATGGGAAATGTCTGAAATGTGTCACCATTGTCATGCTCTGAAATGGAAAGGCCAGATTAAAGTTGGAATGGTAAAATGATATTGGGATTAGTTCCTGAGTTACCAGGTACCCCTGAAAGCTTAATTCAAGGAACAATATATAGAATTCAGCACTAGGTCCTTTAACAGCAGATTTCAACAGGGTATGGTAAAGGGGACAATTAATTCTGCAGATACCACCAATTCTCTTATATGACCCATTTGCTTTTAAAGATATGCATTTCCTGGTGAGTGGGTATTTCCAAAATTATTTATAAATCACAGAGGCAGGCACTTAAATTGTAGGCATTGATTTTCATTTGAGCTACTTGTACATAGGCAACTTTCTGTAGCATGTTATAGAATGAATGGAAACAGGATTTATGCATATGTGCTTTGAAGAATAGAAAGAGAAACATGATATTTAGAAAAGGCTGTATTGGGGTGCCTGGGTGGCTCAGTGGGTTAAGCATCTACCTTTCCCTTAGGTCATGATCCAAGGGTCCTGGGATCGAACCCTGCATCACGCTCCCTGCTCAGCAAGGGAGTCGGCTTTTCCCTCTGCCCCTGCTTGTGTGTTCTCTCTCTTTTGCTCACTCTTTCTCTCAAATAAAAAAAATCTTAAAAAAATAAAAAGAAAAAGCTGTGTTATAATTATGGTTGACCCTTGAACAATGCAGTGGTTAGGTGCCGACTGCCCCACCTCTGTAGAATACATGCATATTACTTTGACTCTCCAAAAACTTAATTACTAATAGCCTAATGTTACTGGAAGATATAGTGGTAACATAAACAGTCAATTAACTGTTATGTATGTTATATTATATACTTATATACTGTATTCTTATAATAAAGTTAAAGAAAATGTTATTCAGAACATTATAGGAAAATATATTTACAGTACTATAAAAAATCCATGTATAAGTGGACCTGCAGAGTTCAAAGTCATGTTCAAGGGTTAACTATATAGAAAAACAATTACAACCCCATTCTTTACAGTTTCTATAAACCCTCATTTATTTTTTTATAATAATTTATTTTTTTTCAATGTTCCAAGATTCATTGTTTATGCCCCACACCCACTGCTCCATGCAATACAAGCCCTCCTTAATACCCATCAGGCTAACCCATACCTGACTCTCCTCCCTTCCACCCTTCCAAAACCCTCAGTTTGTTTCTCAGAGTCCAAAGTCTCTCATGCTTCATCTCCCTGTCTGCTTTACCCCAGTTCACATTTCCTTTCCTTCTCCTACTGTCCTCCATGTTACTCCTTATGCTCCACAAGTAAGTGAAACCATATGATACTTGACCTTCTCTGCTTGGCTTATTTCACTCAGCATAATATCCTCTAATCCCATCCATATTGCTACAAAAGTTGGGTATTCATCCTTTATGATGGAGGTGTAATATTTCATTGTATATACTCTATGAACCCTCATTTAACTTTGGCCTATGAGTCTCTTAAGCAATGCCAGGTAATTCAGTTTGTCTTTAATACAATGAAAAGTTTCATGGAATAAAACAAAAGAATCCAAAGCCAGGTTTTGTGGCAGTGGGACAGGCTTGTGTGGCAACATCATGGACTGACTGTAGAAATAAGGAACAGAGAACTGGACTGGGCCATAACTCTGACCATAGCCTTTGATTTAACTATATACTCATCTTTGGACTGTTATCTAGACTTTATTCTACCAGTTTGCTAATGAGGTACTTCAGAAGCATTCTCAAACTTGCTAAAGAAAAGATATGGCAAGTTCCCAATTAGAGCATTAAGAGAATGGCTGATCCCACTAGTAAATTTTGGAGGGTAATCTAAAACAGAATTTTCCAAATTGTGCTCTGAGAAAACTTAGCATCTCATAATTTATTTATAGTTGACCCATTATAAAAAAGATTTTTCTTCAAGTAAGTTTGGAAGCAATGGATAAAATAAAGGCAAACAATAGGTATTTTTTACTGCTTTTAATTTGTTAATGTGTATTATAATGATCCAAGGGGAAAATACAGTGTGTAGTATTCCCCAAACTTCTTTGGCTATAAAATCCTCTATTTCTCTCAAGCCAAATAAATCATATCTTATGTTACACTAGGGTTCTGAAGAACCAAGTTTGATAAAAGTTGTTCTACAAACAGATACATTCAAGGCCTCAGAATATTCCACCAGAAGCCAGCATTTGGGAAACATTCTATTTCACCAAATATCTAATTAGCCACCTGATTTCTGAAAGCTTATTTCATATTAAAAACTGTCCTACTCATTATTTCAAGAAAAATTTCCATGGGATACCCAAAAGATATACTATCAGTTATCATACTTTTTAAAATTTTTTGAGTGATTAAATGTTACTTATGATGTTATACAAATATTACATTTTTTTGAATTCCTTCCTTCCTTCATTTCTGATTTTAAAAATTCACCCATGTTGTACCAAAATAAGTACTTCACTTTTTTACACTACTCACTACACCCAGTGTGGGGCTTGAACTCATCACACCATGATTAAGAGTCACATGCTCTTTCATCTGAGCCAACCAGGTGCTGTTTTTGATGTTCAAAGACAATTTACATGGCATCTATGCAAATAATGTTTATGAAAGTTTAGTATTTTGAGGTTTATACAGAATTATTTTTCAGCTTCCAGGATTTCTCATACTTGGTGCTTTAACAGCCATAATGATACAACACGTGGCTAAGTGGCCTATAAATCATTACTTCAGCAGCAGCCAGTATTCTGGCATTTAGGAAAAAACACAAATTTTGCTGAACACTGCTTTGTGGCTTTTAAAAGATCAAGAATCCAAGGTTTAAATTAAATGGTGGGGCCACTTGTCTTTGGGAGGCAACAGGGCTACATTCTGGCTCTGAATGACTCAGTTAAAATTTGTAGTAAATTAAAAAGGCATTTGCTAATAGTAAGTATTTTGTCACTGGCAATTACTGTTATAGCACACAAGAAAAATATTATTTATTTATTTAAGTAATGTCTATACCCAACATGGAGCTTGAACTCACAATCCCAAGGTCAAGAATTATACATCCCTCTGATCCGGCTATATACCCCCAAGAAAAGTATTTTTTTTAAGATTTTATTTATTTGGCAGAGAGAAACACAGCCAGAGAGGGAACACAAGCAGGGGGAGTGAGAGAGGGAGAAGCAGGCTTCCCACTGAGCAGGGAGCCCGATGTGGGGCTCGATCCCGGGGCCACCGGAATCATGACCTGAGCCGAAGGCAGTCACTTAACCAACTGAGCCACCCAGGCGCCCCCTAAGAAAAGTATTTTTAAGACAAATAGAAAAAAAATGTAATGGTAAGAAGCAAAATGAAAATACAGGATAAAAGAATATAGAGGTGAAAGAGTAGAAAGGCTAAGACTAATGAAAATACTTGCCCATTGTTGTCAGTAAAAACGTGATCAAAAAGCCTGCTCAAAATACATTAGGCAATACTCTCAAATATAGAAAATAAAGTAATAGCAAACTGTAACACAGGTCACTGAAAACAAAGGGGATAAAAATTTTGCTTTTAGAGAAATGTAGTTTGATGTTAGTAGTGCCCACATTTCACTGAGGAAATTTAAAAAATCATTAAAGTTAGGAGGAAGGGGAAAAAACACAAAAGAAACATGAGTAGTGATCACTGAAGTAAAGGTCAACAGAAAGAGGTGTTTGGCTTCCCTAGGCCATGGGAGAAAATGTCATAAAGATCACTTTTAGGGCACCTGGGTGGCTCAATGGGTTAAAGCCTCTGCCTTCGGCTCAGGTCATGATCTCAGGGTCCTGGAATGGAGGCCCGCGTTGGGCTCTCTGTTCAGCAAAGAGCATGTTTCCTCCGCTCTCTCCTCTGCCTGCCTCTCTGCCTACTTGTGCTCTCTTGCTGTCAAATGAATAAACAAAAATCTTTAAAAAAAAGATCACTTTTATAGTGGTTTCAGAAGCAGGTCTACTATATGCCTCAGGTGTTTCTGATTCCATCAGTTAAGTGATTAAGTTAAAACAAATAACTGGATGAAGCCCAAGTAAGCAAACACTAACACCTTTGCAAACAACCACCTCATATGGCCATCATTTATTCTTAAATAGAATACAAAATTTTAAATGCAGTATCATTTATTCCCAAGAATTCTCTAGTTCTTGTCTTTACATTTTAGAAAACCTATCATCATTAAAAGCACTGTCAGAAAATGGGTCACTCTGACATATAATAAAAATTAAAAAATTATCAACCTTGAACATCCAAATACATAAATTTGGGTGGTGAAAAAGTGCAAAATGTCTGTGAGCAAGGCTCTCCCAACCCTATGGCTTTAACATAACACAAAACCTAACCTGTGAGAGGGAGTCTTCATATATTTACATAAGAAATGTTTACCAAAGTCCTACTTTATGTAAGGCACTGTGCTGGAAAATGAATATGACAGACAAGGTTCATGCCTTCATGGGGCTTATATTTGAGCAATGAAAGGAAAAAAGCAAACAAGAAAATCAGACTGTAATTATTTGTCAGAAGGAAATAAGATGAAATGATAGAGAGTAATGGGAAATGATGATGGGGTGCTATTTTAAACAGGATAGTGAGGGAAGGCCTTTTTGAAGTGATGGCATTTGACTTGAGGTATGGGTGATAAAAATGGCATTGTTATTTGAAGCTCTATCTAGGAGAAGAATACAATGGGCAGAGTAAACAAAAAGGTGAAGGATACACTGGCTGTTACTGAGTAAGATAATATAACAATGTAAAAAAAGTGAAGAAGACTGTTTCATTGGTGGGCTAATAAAAATATAACAGTAAACATGACTTCCACTCAATGCCTTTCCAACTTTAAGAAAATCACAGAAGGATGGGCGCCTGGGTGGCTCAGTGGGTTAAAGCCTCTCCCTTCGGCTCAGGTCATGATCTCAGGGTCCTGGGATCGAGGCCCACATTGGGCTCTCTGCTCAGCGGGGAGTCTGCTTCCTCCTCTCTCTCAGCCTGCCTCTCTGCCTACTTGTGATCTCTCTCTGTGTCAAATAAATAAATAAATAAATCTTTAAAAAAAAAGAGAGAATCACAGAAGGATGTTAAAACTCATTTAGTCTTATATCGTATGTGATGTATTCCACATAGATAGTCATTGTTCTACTGCTTAAACAACTTCAGTGTTTAAAGCATCCCACTCAATTGTGAGGCATATTATATTGCCCCTCAGTGCTCTGGCTGGGGAGGGTCGCAATTCTCAGTGACTAAGTTGTGGTATACTCACTAAACATCTTCAACAGTCATATGTGATCACTTGGTATGCATGATGTTAGGTGCTAGGAAGATTTAAAATTGAATTAAAAATGGTCTATCACTCAAGAAACTTGCACTCTGGTGGCAGCAAGAGTCATAGACTTAACTGTTCTATCACACGTATAGATACAACATAATGGACACCCAGAAGAAAAAAACGTATTGTACTGGCCACCCCTGCCACTCTACCTCATTTTATTAACCACATGCTAATATATCAGACTTCCATCTGTATGCTTACTCTTATCTTTATGCGTGCACACACACACACACACACACACAAACACAAACACACACAATCAGAATCATGGCACTAGAATTTGAATTGCTGTCAATCCTGTGTTAATATTAAAATTAAGCTAATGAAGAGTAATTATCAAATTCATGTTTCTCTTAAATGATAAGTGAGACTAATCATTTAAGCTCTTAAATGATTACTGAGACTAATCATTTAAGCTCTTAAATTACTGAGACTAATCATTTAAGATTATATATCTATATATTTAAGATTATATATATATTTAAGATTATATATATATATATAGAGAGAGAAATAGAGAAAGAGAGAGAGAGAGAGAGAGAGAGAGAGAGAGAGAGAGAGAGGAGGGGCAGAGAGAGAAAAAGAATCTTAAGCAGGCTCCATGCCCTGCATGGAGTGTGATATGGGGCTCAATCTCACAACCCTGAGATCATGGCCTGAGTGGAAATCAGGAGTTGAATATTTAACCAACTGAACCACCGAGGTGCCCCTATGATATATTTTACCCCTTATTATAGAAGATAACATAAATGATAATGGATGAACCTGGGTCACACTTGTGAAATCTGAGATATATGGTATTTGAAGATAATTTCGGAAATTCAAATGCCATCATTATTGACAGCTACTCACAGTTTTATTAAAGGCAGAAAATTTGGAATAGAGAGAGAAAGAGAGAGAGAGGGTGTGTAATATTACTCATGGTAACTAATAAGATGTTTTTCAGAATTAATATGTACAAGTTTAGAAGAGGCTTATCAAGGAGAGTTAAATATAGCTAGATAGCACTGCAAGCATTTTGACACAGAAAATAAGGGTTTTTTTTAAGATTTTATTTATTTATATGACAGAGAGAAACACAGCTAGAGAGGGAACACAAGCAGAGGGACTGAGAGAGGGAGAAGCAGGAAGCAGGCTTCCCGCCGAGCAGGGAGCAGGAATCCCGATGTGGGAATTGATCCCGGGTCTCCAGGATCATGACCTGAGCCGAAAGCAGCCGCCCAACCAACTGAGCCACCCAGGCGCCCAAGAGTTTTTTTTTTATACTCCATTTATTCCAAGTATTTTTTATGGAAATACTCTGTGAGGTAGTTCCAAATCGGAGAAATAATGAAAAGGATGTTCGGAGTTTAATTATTCTGTTTGAAGAGAAATTTCTGTGTATTACATGTTGTTGCCTAACAGCATAAATGAGTGGATACACGTGCACATACTCCTCTGCATTAATCACCTAATTTTACTGTGATGTTTTCTTTTAGTATAAAAGCAATTTTTATGGGCAAAATGTGAATACATTATTTTTTTTAGTTTCATTATGGTACACAAGCGAAAAGAAACTTCATAATTTAGAGTGACAAATTGTATACATTATCATGTCAAAGTGGGACAATGCAAGGCATATTGGTAGAATACTAATCACCACCATGCTGGAAAACTCCTTTAGTACAGAGCTCCCATTCTCAAGTAGCCAGATGTTTTAACCCAGGCTTGAAAGCACAGATGGTATACAGCTGTCAGACAGATGTCTTTGTTTAATTTCCTCAAAAAAAACCCCCCAAAAACAAACTTTTCAGCATCTATTAAATGGAAAGAAATTTTCCTGAAGGTTGAGAGAAAAAGGAAACAGGGCTATACCATTGAAAATTAACTTAAAAGTTTGAAAGTAATTTAAAAAGTGGTTTTGTGTTCTCAAAGAAGCTGTATACTTCTAATATTTATGTTGCTTTCTTCCCTTTCCTCCCTCAGTAAGCATTTGCACCAGGCACTAAAGTAGGAGCTGGGTATTCAAAAATAAATGAGTTAGTACCTGCTCCTTAGGACTTCACAGTTTATTAGAGGAGATAGTTGTAAAACTAAACAAGTGCAAGAGAGTATAAAATACATTCTATAGTAGCAGAAAATACTATGTCTAATGGTGGTGCAAAGGATGGAGTCATCAGCTATACTTGGGTTGTCAAAGAAGGCCTCACAGAGTTGAGATATTGGAGCTGAGTCTTAAGAAAAGTAGAAGTTAAGTTTGGTGTTGGGAGTAGATTGCAGGCAGTGGTGCAAAAGTACAGATACCTAAAGCAACATGGGCCACTTAATAGTCAAGATAGGCATAGAGCAAAACTATGTCTTAGAGAATGGGGAGGTGAGGCTGGCAGGAGTTATATCAAAGAGAATGCATGGAGCAGCGGTCATGGGAAACACAGTAAAGTTTGCAATGGCAGCCACTGCTAACAGGAGAGGGGAATAATTAAGGATACATGCAAGAAATGCTAAACAATGTCCTAAGAATTGCTAAATGGTATGGTAAGGGCCTAGTTGAGGTTTTAGAAACCATAATTTCATAGTGTTATACTCTGCACAGTTGTGTCATTTGCTACAGCAGCATTCAGCCATTATGGTAAGAGGAACACACAAGTTCCAAAATCTGGAGAATGTAACACTGGAAACTAAAATTGAATCTTGATTAGAAATACATTAAATACTGCCCCAAAGTAATTCATATTCCAAAACTATTTTGAGAGTAGCAAAATCTCTAAGTACTTAAGCTCCAAATGAATAAATTAGATGAAAGGATGTAAGGTATTTGTTTGTACTTGTGTTTAGCTTCATACATCCCAAAGTATTTTAATATGGTTGCTTTCAATTTATTCCCCTCCTGGTGAGGAATATAGTAAAGATTATTATCCTTATAATTATTATTCCTAGTACCACATGAATACTTCTAATATGGCATTATCATACCACACTCAATTGCAGACATATATGTCTCCTATCAGACTGTGAGCTCTTTAAGAGAAGAGACCATGCCTTAGTCAGCTTTGTACCCTGAGCATCTCATTCAACATCTACCTCATAGTAGATTAAAAATATTTCATTGGACAGATCAATGAAATATGAAACACAGAATAAAAAGTTAGCCTACTACACTATACTATACTATACTATACTATTCTATACTATACTATATACTATAATTACTATACTTTTGTGGTATAGAATACATTCCATGAAGACCGGAGGTCTTGGCTTCTTTGAGGTAATATTTGGCTTTAAGACAGATAAGAAATATATACAAAAGAAACCATGTATTTTCAAGATAAAACATGATATTGATGCAACATAGAACTCCTAAAAAGAGAATTACATAGGGGAAGGGAAATAAGTATCACCACTACATTTTAATTTTCAGCATAATGGCAAAAATGGTGAATGAATTTAGTGAAAAATCTGAGATTATCAATATCAGTACATTGAAGCACTAGTTTTTTAAAAAAAACTGAACATTTTAACTTTCTTTTAAAAAGAATTTATTTAAATTACAGTTAGTTAACATACAATACAGAGTAATATTAGTTTCATATGTATAACACAGTGATTTAACATTTCACACAACACCTGGTATTCATTGCAACAAGTTCAGTCCTTATTCCCAACACCAATTTTACGCATCCCCCCACCCACCTGCATTCTGGAAAACATCAGTTTTCTCTCTACAGTGAAGAGTCTATTTCTTGGTTTGTCCCTCTTTTTCTCCTTTGATCATTTGTTTTGTTTCTTAAATTCCACATATGACTGAAATATACACCACATCGTCTTTCTTGATTCATTAGTCAATGGACACCTGGGCTGTTTGTATAATTTGACTATTATGGATAATGCTGGTATGAACATCAGGGTGCATATATCCCTTTGAATTAGCATTTTTGTATTCTTTGGGTAAATACCTAGTAGTGCAATTGCTGGATCATAGAGTAGTTCTATTTTTAACTTTTTGAGGAACCTCTGTATTGTTTTCCAGAATAGTTGAATTAGTTTGGCATTCCCATCAACAGTGAGACAGGATTCCTCTTTCTCTACATCCTCACCAACACCTGGTGTTTTTGTGTTGTTAGTTTTGCCATTCTGACAGGTGTGAGGTGGTATCTCATTGTAGCTTTTATTTGTATTTTCCTGATGATCAGTGGTTGAGCATCTTTCATGTGTCTGTTGACTTTTGGTATGTCTTCTTTGCAAAAATGTTTACTTATGTCTTATACCCATTTTAATTAAATTATTCATATTTCGAGTACCGAGTTTTATAAATTCTTTATGTATTTTGGATACTAACACTTTTTTTTTAAATTTATTTGACAGAGAGATCACAAATAGGCAGAGAGGCAGGCAGAGAAAGAGGGGGGAGCAGGCTCCCTGCTGAGCAGACTGTCTGATGTGGGGCTTGATCCCAGGACCCTGAGATTATGACCTGAGCCGAAGGCAGAGGCTTAACCCTCTGAGCCACCCAGGTGTCCCTGGATACTAACACTTTATCAGATGCTATTTGCAAATATCTCTCCCATTTCAGAGGCTGCCTTTTAGTTTTGTTGATTGTTTCTTTTGCTGTCCAGATACCTAGGAATAAACCTAACAAATAGTTGAGAGAACTGTACCCTGAAAACTAAAAAATGCTGCTGAAAGAAACTGAAGAGGACACAAATGGAAAGACATTCCATGCTCATGGATTAGAAGAACAAATGTTGTTAACATGTCCATACTACCCAAAGCAATATACATATTTCATGAAGTACCTATCAAAATACCAAGAGCATTTTTCACAGCACTATAACAAGCAATCCTAAAATTTGTATGGAACCATAAAAGATCCTGAATAGCCAAAGCAATCTTGAAAAAGAAATGCAGAGCTGGAGGCATCACAATTCCAGATTTCAAGTTATATTACAAAGCTCTAGTAATCTAAACACTATGGTACTGGCACAAAAACAAGACACACAGCTCAATGGAACATAATAGAAAACCTGGAAATAAACCACAACTATACGGTCAATTAATCTTCAACAAAGCAGGAAAGAATATCCAATGGGGAAAAGTATCTTCAAAAATAGTGCTGGGAAAACTGAACAGCTATATGTAAAAAAAATGAAAATGGATCACTTTCTTATACCATACATAAACATAAATTCAAAATGGATTAAGGACTTAAATTTGAGACCTAAATCCTTAAAAAATTCTGGAAGGTAACACAAGCAGTAACTTTTCGACATCAGCCATAACAACTTCTTTCTAGATTTGTATCCTGAGGCAAGGGTAACAAAAGCAAAAATAAACTATTGGGACTTAAAAATAAAAAGCTTCTGCACATGCTAGCTTGTTAGCTTGCAAGCTTCAATTTTGCCTTCTACATAGTGCTGGAATTTACTTTTAGGGATGGAAATTATGATAGAGTCTGACATCATTTTTGATGTATTACCAATGATAGTTTTTGAGCCCCATCCCTCCTTCTTTTCCTTTTTTGCCCCACATCAGGGCAAACTATTAAGAAAGGCTGGGGCACTCTTTCTCATAATGCTGTTGGGGAAATTCAAACCATGTAAATCATTGTTCGCACAATAAATCCCATCTCAGTGTTATCACCTAACCACCATCAAAACCAAAGCCACTTGCCGCTCTGTTTCCTCAAGCCATTTCAGACTGGCTTGGGGCCAGTCTTGCTCTCCCCAGAAAACCTCATGATGCGAGTAATAAACCTTTTCATAGCCTTTTAGTGTTATATGGCTTCATCCATGTCTGAACCACATTTTAGATGAATGGACTGATTTTATCCCTTGCAGGGAAACTACAAGATAACTGGTACTGTGAGTAGGATATTGATGCAATAACCATCACCACCTAGGGGTGTATCTTCTCTGGCTTTTGGCTTGCGGTCTGCTGGCCAGGGTGTGCTTTGAGCATTGCTACTACCTGTGGTCCAACTTGAGCTGTGTGTGATGCTGTGCTCTACTGTATTTGCCAAGCCTACTGAGCCTGTTACAGATCTAACCAACCTAACGCAGAAGTTTCAGTAAGTGACATTTGAGGATAGGAATATGGGTTTGGTTACCTCCTTAAAGTAGCTCTGGGTTGTATCTATCAGCCAGGGTCTGTCTGTGTGTTTTTTATTGAATAATATGTTTTGATTTCAGCATAAGTCATGGCTGATGCTAGGTTTAGGGAAAATACTTTTACCCTATGACTACTGACCATATGTCTTAATGAGGATTGGCCCTCATTTTATAGAGTGTTTAGGAGAAAAACTAGATGCTAGATCCATTTGTGTCCTCTTCAGTCTCTTTCAGCTGTATAATATGTGGGCCCATTAGGTAGTTGAGTAGTCAGCATGTGGCATGCTGAAGTCCATACTCTGAAAATTAGATGGATTACTAGGACAATATCAAAGGCATTTGCTACTGCTTTTGCTGCTACATCACCAAAGAAATCTTGATCCTCACAGTTATATAGGAACACCACAGCACCTAGTAGCACAGGCCCTTATGAAAATTGGCTGTGGATGCTTTATTTCAACCTTTTTAAAAGGTCCAGAGGACACAATCACCCTATTCGACAAATGCAAAAAGGAATGACAAATACTGGTTGAGTGCCATGGCTTGTCAATGAACCAAGAGGTTAATTCAAATGTGGCTTAAGCCCAAAGTCCTTAAACCATGTAAATCAATATTCACCATGGGAGAGACTCTTAACCCTGGTGGAACTGAACTGAGACTCCCTGGAGAAACAAACTTATAAATACAAGTATGGCAGACAGAACGTTCTTCCCCTCAAAGTATGTCCAATAATGGCAAAAACGAATAAACAAAAACCTTGATAAAAGGAAAGAAAACAGAAACTAAAATGAAGGTCAATGGTTTTACCACAATTAGAAAGCTAAAATTTGTTAAAAGCAAAAGGTAAACAGGGTATCAATAGGCTTTTGCTTTACAGCTTAGGCTCTAAATTAATTTTAACATCTATCAAGATGTACCACTTGACAAATCTTCATAGACTTAATCAATACTTGGTCTCTAGTTATAATCATACCTGAAGATCCCACTAAATAGAAACAAGGTTTCCCTTAAGGGGACTACCAAACATAAAATAGAGGACAACAGGTATGCCTCACTTTAACCAGTGAACTCTTACCTTGCCTAAATTCTTCATGGTCATAGTGCTCCCTGGCCAAAAATATCCCATAATGAACACTGATGCTCTGACTTAAAGAGTAATAGACTGAGGGCCCCTGAGTAGCTCAGTGGGTTAAGCATCTGCCTACAGCCCAGGTCTTGATACCTTCCTGGGATTGAATCCTGCATCAAGGCTCCCTGCTCAGCAGGGAGTCTGCTTCTCCCTCTCCCTCTGCCCCTCGCCCCTGCTTCTGCTCTTTTTCACTCAAATAAATAGGATCTTAAAAAATTAGTAAACTGAAATAAAATTATTTGACACTTATAAGCTTGAAAAATCATACAAGGACTATCCCCCCATACTTAAAATAGTTAATATGGTCCAATATGATTAAAAAATAGCCCAAGTTAATGGCGTTGTATGATGGGTCTTAATTTCTATAGGCTATTTTATTCCTATTGTCTTCTTGAATAGCCAGATTTGGCCAATGCTTATACCTGATCAAAATAAATGACATTTAACAGTGGATTACCTCACCCTGCTGACAGGGTACTCCTAATTAAGGTCCACCCCACAATAATATTAAAATTACTGACTCCAAGAACCAGAAAATAATTTGCTTCCATAGATTTGGTTAATATTCAGTGCCAATTTCAATATCCTCTCAAAAGCAGTTTGCCTTCACCTTCAAAGGGATACAATACACGTGGCTACTCATAGGGCACACCAATAGCCCTGTTTTAAGATCTTTGTCAGTAAGACCTTAAATGCATCCAACTTCCTCAAGGAGTGCAGATATAATATTACACACCCAAGAATCTTAGAATGGGGGCTGTGGCCATGCAAGAAAGACAAACCATATCACTTAGGCTGGAGGCTTTGAGTCATGTAGTATCAGATGACTTAAAAACGGAGTTCAGGGGCACCTGGGTGGCTCAGTTGGTTAAGCAACTGCCTTCAGCTTAGGTCACGATCCTGGAGTCCTGGGATCGGGCCCCGCATCGCGCTCCCTGATCGGCGGGAAGCCTGCTTCTCCCTCTCTCACTCCCCTTGTTTGCGTTCCCTCTCTAGCTGTGTTTCTCTCCGTCAAATAAATAAAAATAAAATCTTAAAAAAAAAACTGAGTTCAGTCTCATGGGCAATCAATCAAGTCTATGTAATGAAGAGCCAGTCAAAAGTCTGGGCATGGAAGCTTAGGTGAGTTTTCCTGGGTTGTCAATACGTGGTGTTGATGTGTATTGATGCCAGGAGGGTAACTCATCGTGAGGACAATGAAAGCTTTATGTTTGGAGCCCTCCGTGATACTGCTGTATGTGTCTTTCTTTGGTTGTAATTTGTATACCATCCCTCTAATAAATGACATACCAAAAATATACAAGAGGGAAAATAAAAAAATAGGAAGCCAAAATACAACTCTAAGGTCAGTATACTTGCTGACATTGCTTATACAATTTGGATTGGTGTATCCTGTCATGCGAGCAATTTATATTTGCATAAGATCTCATAATTTACAATTTTTTTACTACAAAAACTTTTAGTTATAATTTTATTTATCCATTATGCCCATTTATAGAAGAAGTATTATTCTTATTTCCAGTTTTATACTGGAGGGAATATTAAAAATATTTTTCAAAAATTTTAATTTCAGTGAACAGTGTTATACTAGTTACAGGTGTACAATATAGTGATACAACAGTTCCATATGTGCTCATAAAGTCAGTGCCCATAAAGGTAAGTGTACCCCTATTCCCCTTCACCTATTTCACCTATACCCACATCCACCTTCCCTCTGATAACCATCTGTTTTTTCTCTATAGTCAAGAGTCTGGTTTTTGGTTTATCTCTTTTTTCCCTTTGTTTTCTTTCTTACATTCCACATATAAGTGAAACCATATGGTATTTGTTTTTCTTTGGCTTACTTTGCTTAGAATTATACTCTCCAGAACCATCCATGTTGTTGCAAATGCCAAGATTTTGTTTTTTTTTTTAATGACTGAGTAATATTGCATTGTATCTTTACCCATTCTTTACCCATTCATCTATCAATGGACACCTGGGCTACTTCCATAGTTTGGCTATTATATAATGCTGCAGTTAACTAGGGGTGCATGATCATCAGGGAAATACAAATTAAAAATATAATGAGATACCACCGCAGACCTGTTAGAATGGCTAAAATTAATAATACAAGAAAGAACAGGTGTTGGCAATGATGCAGAGAAAGGGAACACTCTTGCACTGTCGGGAGTAATGCAAAATGGTATAGCCACTCAGGAGAATGGTTTGGAATTTCCTCAAAAAGTTAAAACTAGAACGACCCTATGATCCAGCAATTGTACTACTAGGTACTTACCTAAAGGATACAAAAATGCACCCTGATGTTTATGGCAGCATTGTAAACAACAGCCAAACTATGGAAAAAGCCCAAATGTCCATTGAATGATGATTGTATAAAGATGTGGTCTACATATGTGTGTATATATAATGGAATATTATTCAGCCATCAAAAACAATGAAATCTTGTCATTTGCAATGATACAGATGGAGTTAGAATGTATTATGCTGAGTGAAATAAGTCAGTCAGAGAAAGACAAATACCATATGATCTCATTTATATGTGGAATTTAGGACAGAAAACAAATGATCATATGGGAAGGAGGAAAAGAAAAAAAGGAGATTGGGATACAAACCATAAGAGAATCCATAAAAGAATCTTAATGATAAAGAACCTGAAGGTTGATGTAGGGAGGTGGGTGGGAGATGAGTTCATGGGAGCTGGGTATTGAAGAGGGTCCTTCTTAGGATGAGCAATGGGTGTTCCATATAAGGGATGAATCACTGAATTCTATTCCACAAATCAATACTGTACTGTATGCTAAGTAAAATTTAAAAAATATAAATAAACATAGGGATGCATATATCCCTTTGGTATAGTATTTTCATATTTTTTAGTAAATAACCCAGTAGTGCAATTCCTGGATCATGAGAAAATTCTACTTTTAATTTTTTGAGGAACCTCCATACTGTTTTCCAGAGTGGCTGCACCAGTTTGCATTCTCACCAACATAGCAAGAGGGTGTTCCGTTTTCTCTACATCTGCACCAACATTGGTTGTTTCCTGTATTGTTAATTTTAACCATTCTGACAGGTGTGAGGTGGTATCTTTTTTTTTAAGATTTTATTTATTTATTTGACAGAGAGAAATACAGCCAGAGAGGGAACACAAGCATGGGGAGTGAGAGAGGGAGAAGCAGGCTTCCCGCCGAGCAGGGAGCCCAATGCGGGGCTTGATCCCAGGTCTCCAGGATCATGACCTGAGCTGAAGGCAGTCGCTCAACCAACTGCACCACCCAGGCGCCCCGTGAGGTGGTATCTTATTGTAGTTTTGATTTGTATTTCACTGAGGATGACTGATGTTCAGCATCCTATCAAGTGTCTTTTGGCCACCTGTATGTATTTGGAGAAACGTCTATTCATCCCTTTTGCCATTTTTAATCAGATTATTTGTTTCTCAGGCGTTGGGTATTTACATTCTTTATATATTTTGGATGATTCTTTCAATCAGAAGCTTCTCTTTTGGTTTTGTTGGTTATATCCTTTGCTGTGAAGAAGCTTTTTATGTTGATGTAGTGCCAATATTGCATTTGTTTCCCTTGCCTCCAAAGACATTTCTAGAAAGATGCTGCTACAACTGGTATCAGAGAAATTACTGCCTATGCTCTCTTCTAAGATTTTTATGTTTTCAGGTCTCACGTTTAGGTCCTTACCCATTTTTTTTTGAGAGTGAAGGAGGGGCACAGAAAGGCGGGGGGGAGGGGGGAGAGAGAGACTCTTAAGCAGACACCAGGCACAGCACAGAGCCCCACACAGGGTTTAATCCCACAACCCCAAGATCATGACCTGAGCTGAAACTGAGTCACATGTTCAGCTGACTGAGCCACCCAGGCACCCCATGTCCTTAATCCATTTTGTGTCTATTTTGTGTATGGTGTAAGAAAGTGGTCCAATTTCATTCTTTTGCATATTGTTGTCTAGTTTTCCCTACACCAGTTTTGAAGAGACTATCTTTCCCCCCATTGGTTATTCTTGCCTCCTTTGCTGAAGATTAATTGACCATATAGTTGTAGGTTTATTTCTGGGCTTTCTACTCTGTTCTATTTATCCATGTGTCTATTTATGTGCTGGTACCATACTATTTTACCATATAATACCATAACAGCTTTGTAATATAACTTGAAGTCTGGAATTGTGACACCTCCAGTTTTGTTTTTCAAGACTGCTTTGACTATTTGGGGTGTTTGTCATTCCATATAAATTTAAGGATTGTCTATTCTAGCATTGTGAAAAATGATGTTGGCATTTTGATAGGGACTGCATGAAATGTATAGATTCCTTTGGGTAGTATAGACATTTTTATTTATTTTTATTTTTTATTATTATTATTTTTTTAGTATAGACATTTTTAAACAATATTTGTTCTTTCAATCCATGAGCATGGAATGTTTTTACATTTCTTTGTGTCATCCTCAGTATCTTCCATCAGTATTATAGTTTTCAAAATACAGGTCCTTCACCTATTTGGTTAGGTTTATTCATATGTACTTAATTATGATTGCTGCAAATGTAAATGGGATTGTTAAATTTCTCTTTCTATTGCTTTGTTATTAATGTATAGAAATGCAACAGATTTCTATACATTGATTTTGTAACCTGAATTCATTTATCAGTTCTAGTAGTTTTTTGGTGGAGTCTTTAGGGTTTTCTATATAAAGAATCACGTCATCTGCAAGTAGTGAAAATTTTATTTCTTAATTACCAATTTGGATGCCATTTGTTTCTTTTTGTTGTCTGATTGCTGTGGTTAGGACTTCCAGTATTATGTTGAATAAAAGTGATAAGAGTGGACATCCTTGTCTTGTTCCTGACCTTTGGGGGAAAGTTCTCAGTTATTCCCTACTGAGGATGATGTTATCTGTGGGTTTTTCATATAAGGCCTTTATTATGTTGAGGTCTGCTCCCTCCAAAACTACTTCAGTTTCATGGTATCATGAATGGATGTTGTACTTTGTCAAATGCTTTTTCTGCATCTATTGATCATATGGTTTTTATACTTTCCCTTATTGATTTCCCATTGAGTGCTTTGCAAACATTGAACCATCCTTGCAACTGAGGAATAGATTCCCACTTGATTATGGTGAATGATGTTTTTTAATATATCATTGGATTCAGTTTGCTGATATTTTATTGAGGATTTTTGCTTCTATGTTAATCAGAGGTGTTGGCCTGTATTTATCTTTTTTTGTGGTGTGTTTATCTGGTTTTTGTATCAAGGTAATGCTGGCCTCATAAGATGAATTTGGAAATTTTCCTTCTTTTTTATTTTTTGGAATAGTTTAAGAAGAATAGGTATTAACTCTTCTTTAAATGTCTGGTAGAATTCACCTGTGAAGCCATCTGGCCCTGGACTTTGGTTTGTTGGGAGTTTTTTGATTACTGATTCAGTTTCCTTGCTGAAAATTGGTCTGTACAAATTTTCTATTTCTTCCTGCTTCACTTCTGGCAGATTATAGGTTTCCTAGAATTTTATCCATTTCTTTAGATTGTCCAATTTATTGGCATATAATTTTTCATAATATTCTCTTACAATTGTTTGTATATCTGTGGTGTTAGTTGTTATTTCTCTTTTTTATTTGTTTTTTATTTAAGCCTTCTCTCTCTCTCTTTTGATTTGAGTCTGGCTAGAGGTTTATCAATTTTATTGATATTTTAGAGAACATGTTCTATTGCTTTTTCAGGTTCTACATCATTTATTTCTTCTTTAACATTTATTATTTCCTTCGTTTTGCTGGCTTGGAGTTTTGATTGTTCTTTTTTCCCTAGCTTCTTTAGGTATACGTTTTGGTTGTTTGAGATTTTCTCAAATAAAATATCCTCGCAGTAAATTAAGTTCAGAGATATTATGTGACCTATTCAAGGGTCTTTGGCAATATCAGCATTAGGAAGCCAGGTCTTCTGATTTCAAAGTTCATGTTCCTTATACTGATACATTCAGATGTTCTTGAGCTATGACTTCTCTCTTTAAGTGATATCTTCCTGAGTATTCCGTTAGTGATCAGATGGGTGGATACTCATTGCCTTGATCCAATGCATTTAAGGAAGTAGACCATAGGATCTCAAGGAACTTCTGTACTTTTGAAACTGTTTGGCATTAGTATTGGTTGATAGGGAGACATACATGAGTTCTAGTCTAGGAAATAACTCCTTAACTGTTGTTAGATTATTTACCCTGGATGGGAGAACTGTAGTTAGAGGTAAAAGCTAAGAAATCACTTGCTTCCCTTCTATGCTCCAAAATCTGAAATTATTATTTGTGTTTTTGAGACATGGTAGATGTGCCTTCTCCAGTAATCTATATCCTACCCAGTATTCAGGGATGAATTCAAGTCTAATCATCTTGATAATGTTTTCCCAGACTATGCTAGCCCACAGCCATTTCTTCTCTCTCTTGCTTCTTCTATCAGAACTTATCTGTCCCAATAACTTTAGCCTGTACTCATATGCAGTATTATTTTTTTAACAGTATCTTGTACAACAGTTGTCCAAAAAATACATATTATATTTTAAATTTTGCCTACTTAGTGAATTGAATACTCTTAAGATACTACATGTCAGAAATTTAATTCCCCTTATCTAAATAGAATTTTCTTACTAGCTCCCACTTACAACTGTATATCATTCATTACTCAATCACATTTCCAAATTTTGTTTACTCTTAATTGGTTGGGGTGTGGTAGGCATATAACAACATAATTTCTCTGTAAAACCACTGGATAAACATAAGTATACAATATAAAATTGCATCATTTCTTTTTCATAAAGTCCAAAGCAAATTGGATTTAAATGGAATTTAACCTCATTCTTAACATGGCCTATGAGTCTTGGCATGGTTTAGTCTCTACTTCTCCTTAAAGCCTGCTCTTGTTTCACTCTCTCCCTCTTCCTCTCTCTACTTCAGTTATACTTAAATCCTTTCATTTGTCCAAATTCACCATGCTCCCTCCTACAACAGGACCTTGCACATCTCATTCCCTGTGCTTAGAACTAGCTTACCTATTCCCCTCCCTGTTTAGTTAACTCCTACTCTTCCTTTAGATGTTAGTTCTCTCACTTCCTCATAAAAGTCTTGATTATCATGACTGAATCAAGGCATGATATCATATGGTTTCATGGCTTTATATTCTCTCTTTTGAAGCATGTAACAGAGTTGTAAATTTTACATTTATTGGTGATTTCTGATGTTTATCTCTCCTCTCAAATTGTTGTAAGCTCAGTGAAGATGGGACTGCCTTCTGTCTCTCCACCCCATTCCAGCATTTAGCACAGTGACTTGCATATTTTAAGTACTCAACCAATATCTGTTAGATGAATAAACATGCACTTCCAACAAAATACAAAAAGGCCTTAGCTATGTTGATAATCCCAAAAATACATACTCTCTCTTGTTTGTAGAACAAGTTAAGACTATTCATTTAGGAAATAATGCCACCAGAAGCATGCCCTAATATGGACAATAATTGATCTTTTCCATTATGTAAATAGAAAAACTGAAGTCTAGAGTGATTAGGTGACTCCTTCACTGCAGAATAAGTTCTAAAATTCAGATATTTTGATTATATTTCCAGCATTCCTTCTACTACATCACACAGGGTAGATGGTACAATAGAAATACCATACATTATCAAACCAGGTACCCTGGCCTAGAATTCTGTTTTACTTACATTGTGGGAATTGGTAAAATACTTAACTTCTCCCATATGATTTCTCTGTGTGTACAATGAAGATAACGCCCATCAAGGTTTACGTGAGAGATAGAAAAAACACACAGATCCTCTAGCATAATACCTGGTACACAGTAGGTAGTCAATAAATGATAGCTATGCTGTAACCTAAACCTTGGTTGTTCATCTTAAAATTCAGATTCTTGTATTTCGAGTTTTTCTGTATTAGAGTACACTATATACCAAGTCAAACAAATGTGTGTAAATAATTTAGGATACCTATTTGTCATTTGTAAAGCTTTGATTGCTTTTCAGATATATCATGTCCTGATCAGGAATATATGGGTTAGAGTTTAAGCTGGGATCACAGCTGCTTGAATTCAACCAGCATCCTGGACACCATGCTTCCTTAATTAAAGCATTTTGCGTTGGTGTTGATTTTAACAGCCCATGTTGTTAATTGTTGCAGTGAGTTTGGCTTTACCACAAAGGCAAACCAACATAGAAGTTCTTACCTGGAAAAAACTATAATGGTTTTTAGTTTAGTTTACATCTGTTTTACTTTTCTAAGGACAGAGGCTAAGAATTAAAAATAATAAAAATGATTTATCTTGGCAAGGCATTTTGGAAAACATGAGAGAGAATGTACCCACTTTAAAAACAGTGAGGTGGTGGCACCTGGGTGGCTCAGTCATTAAGCGTCTGCCTTCGGCTCAGGTCTGATCCAAGAGTCCTGGGATCAAACCCTACATTGGGGTCCCTGCTTGGCAGGAAGCCGGCTTCTCCCTCTCTCACTCCCCCTGCTTGTGTTCCTTCTCTCGCTGTGTCTTTCTCTGTCAAATAAAGAAATAAAATCTTGAAAAACAAAACAAAACAGAATTGCCCAATGCCACAATACACGTCTGATAATTAAAAAGGTTTCATGTGTATACATTCACTCATTCAACAGATACTTAAGTACCTTTTCTGTGCCAAGCACTGTAGATTCAGTAGTGAGAAAAAGCAGATAGACTTTGAGTGTAGTGGGCAAGACTGACTACGCATAACTACATAGGCCCCCCCAGGGGCAGAGAAAGCTGGAGTGTTTTTTAATTTCAAGGTTGCTGAAGCTCCTCCTACACTTCTTGTAGCCCTGATACAGATCAGAATTTGACATACTGATGTCAAATCATCAGTCTGATGTCCACCACCAATTATCTTTCTCTAGATAGAGAATGACATAGAAATGTCTAGGACATTTTCTCAGGGGAATTAGTTAGGATGTTTCAGAAAGTCCCTGTGAAAAATTTTCACCTCCAAGCAGGCCCAGAACAGAAAGCCCAGGGTCACTAGGACAAGACTGAAAGCTCTGAATTAGGAATAAAAATGGAGGTAGGTTCTAGTCTTGTGCCACTTTATGACCTTAGGCAAATTACTTAACCTCTGCTCCTTAGTTTCCTCATCTATTAGAATGATGTTACAACTTAATAACATCAATAACAAAGATCTTATGACAACATTTTAATAAGGCTTCATGGTATTCTAGATTTCTATGAGAATTTGGTAAACACTTGCTGTACATTTATTAAACTATTCTACCCAGTATTAAAAACTACATGTTTATTTTGGTAACAGTTTTCAATTAAATTATTTTTACAGAATCCAAAGTTTGGAAGGAGTCTCTAGAGACCATTTAGTTACATGAATATTATTGCCACTACTCAATCATGTTAGATGATTGCATATTCTACTTCATAACATTTTTCTCAGGACTGAGATTCAGCTATCTCCTTTGGTTGGCTGATCAAGTATTTAATAAAACTTGTTACTCAGCATTTCTTCCTTACATGTAACCTAACACTTTCAATAAAATTTAAGCCTGTTTTACTACTCCCAATATACTTTAACCCTGTTTCTTTCAGCTTTGTCCAAATGAGAGAAAGATAACTGGTGGTTTGCATCCATTTGTAACAATATTTCACACATGTGGAGAAAAAATCAAATCACAACCTCAGCCTTCTCAGCAGAGTAAACTGTGTTTTTAACTCTGATTCCTATGATGCTTTGAGTTATATATCTCAACAGACATAAATATCATCTATTTTATATCAAAGAAATATTAGTAAAGCACATCCTTCATAACTGATATAAGATAGGATTATTAGGATAGTGATGACTACAGGGAATAGAATTCACTGTTGTTAGTTATCAAGCATGGTATGAAAACCATTTTTCTAACACAAGTTTTAAAAAGCCATCTTTGAATTATCTTTTTGAAATGCTAAAAAGACAAAAAGCATTTAATTCAGAGAATGGTCATAGAAGCACTGGTATGAATACATCTCAGAAATCTTAGTATCTGTATCAGTTTTACATAATTATTTCAGCCACCCAAAAAATCTTAAAAGGAAAAAACAGAAATTACTGAATCTTTGATCACTTGTTTTCCTTGCTTCATGTATTTATCTATTTTTATTTTACTTCAAGTTAGTTAAAATACAGTGCTATATTCATTTTAGGTGTACAATACAGTGACTAAACAATTCTGTATATCACCTGGTGCTCATCACGACAAGTGCATTCCTTACTCCCTATCACCTGTTTAACCAAACACCCTTTACTCTCCCCTCTGGTAGTGATCAGTTCTTCTCTATAATTATCTATTTCTGGGTTGTCTCTTTGACTGACTTACTTTGGTTACTATTATATTCTCTAGCTCCATCCACGTCATTGTAAATGGTAACATTTCATATATATATCACACACCATTCATCAATCAGTGGGTACCTGGGCTGTTTCTATAATCCTCGCTATTGTAAATAATGCTGCAATAAATGTAAAGGTGCATATATCCATTCCGTTTAGTGTTTTCATATTCTTTGGTAAATACCCAGTAGTGGAAGTCATGGATCATAGGATAGTTCTATTTTTAATTTTTTGAAGAACCTCCATACTGTTTTACAGAGTGGCTGCACCAGTTTACATTCTGACCAGCAGTGCAATAGAGTTCCTTTTTGCCACATCCTCATCAATACCTGTTCTCTCTTGTGTTGTTGGTTTTAGCGATTCTTGACAAATATGAAATGATATATCATTGTAGTTTTGATTTGCATTTCCCTGATGGTAAGTGATGATGAATACCTTTTCATGTGTCTGTCAGCCATCTGGATGTCTTCTTTGGAGAAATGTCTATTCATGTCTTCCACCCATTTCTTAATTGGATTATTTGTTTCTTGGATGTTGACTACTAGAAGTTCTTTATATATTTTGAATACTAACTCATTATCAGATATGTCACTTGAAAATATCTTCTCCCATTCCATAGGTTGCCTTTTAGTTTTATTAATTGTTTTCTTCACTGTGCAAAAGCTTTTCATTTTGATGTAGTCCTAACAGTTTGTTTTTGCTTTTGTTTCCCTTGCCTCAGGAGACATATCTAGGGAAAAAAAAAGTTGCTATGGCTGATATCAAAGATGTTACTGCATGGGTTCTCTTCTAGGATTTTTATTTCAGGTATCACATTTAAGTCTTTAATCCATTTTGAATTTTTGCGTATGGTGTAAGAAAGTGGTCCAGTTTTCCCAATACCGTTTGTTGAAGAAACTGTCCTTTTCCCATTGGATATTCTTTCCTGCTTTATTGAAGGTTAATTGACCATATATTTCTCGGTTCATTTCTGGGTTTTCTATTCTGTTTCATTGATCTATGTGTCTGTTTCTGTGCCAGTGCCATACTATTTTGATCACTACAGCCTTGAAATATAACTTGAAGTCTGGAATTGTGATGCCTCCAACTTTGCATTTCTCTTTTAAGACTGCTTTGGCTATTCAAGGTCTTTGTGGTTCCATACAAATTTTTGAATTGTTTTCATTCTGTGAGAAATCCTGTTGGTATTTTGATAGGAATTGCATTAAATGTATAGATTGCTTTGGGTACTATAGATATTTTAACAATATTTGTTTTTCCAACCCATGAGCATGGAATATCTTTCCTTTGCTTGTGTGGCCTTCAATTTCTATAATCAATGCTTTATTTCAGAGTACAGGTCTTTCACCTCTTTAGTTAGGTTTATTCCTGGGTATCTTATTATGTTTGCTGAAACTGTAAATAGGATTGTTTTCATCATTTCTCTTTCTGCTGCTTCATTATTGGTGTATAGAAATGCAACTGATTTCTGTACATTGATTTTTGTATCTTTTTAATTTTTTATTACATTATGCTAATTGCCATATATTATACCATTAGTTTTTGATATAGTGTTCCAAGATTCATTGTTTATATATAACACCCAGTGCTCCATGCAATATGTGTCCTCTTTAATATCCATCACCAGGCCAAACCCCCTTCTCCTCTAAAACCTTCAGTTTGTTTCTCGGAGTCCACAGTCTCTCATGGTTCACCTTCCCCTCCAATTCCCCCCCTTCATTTTTTCCTTCCTTCTCCTAATGTCCCCCATGTCATTCTTATGTTCTACAAGTGAAACCATATGATAGTTGACTCTCTCTGCTTGACTTATTTCACTCAGCATAATCTTCACCAGTCCCATCCATGTTGATGCAAATGTTGGGTATTCATCATTTCTGATGGCTGAGTAATATTCTGATACAATGATTTTTGTATCCTGCCACTTTACTGATTTTGTTTATCAGTTATAGCAGTTTTGGGGTGGAGCCTTTCAGGTTTTCTATAGAGTATCATGTCATGTGTAAATTGTGAACATTTACTTCTCCCTTACTGATTTTTTTTAAGGCCTGCAGATTTTTCTTATTTTTTTAAAGATTTTATTTATTTGACAGAGAGAGAGAGATCACAAGTAGGCAGAGAGGCAGGCAGAGAGAGAGAAGGAAGCAGGCTCCCTGCTGAGCAGAGAGCCCGACAAGGGCCTGGATCCCAGGACCCTGAGATCATGACCTGAGCCACCCAGGTGCCCTTCCTTACTGATTTTGATATCTTTTATTTCTTTGTGTTATGAGGTTGCTGTGGCTATGTGACTTCCATACTTTGTTGAATAGAAGTGGTGAGATATGACATCCTTGTCTTGTTCCTGATCTTTGGGGAGAAGACCTTCATTTTTCCCTATGATGATATTAGTTGTGGGTTTTTCATAAATGGTCATTATTGAGGTATGTTCCCTCTAAACCTGCTTTGTTGAGGGTTTTTATCAAAAGGATATTGTGTGTTATCAAATGCTTTTTCTGTGTCTATTGAAATGATGTTTCTTACACTTTTTTATTGATGCAATGTATTATGTTGATTGATTTGTGATTATTGAACCACCCTTGCAACAGAGGAGTAAATCCCAATTGATTGTGAATGTTTTTTTTAAAGATTTTATTTATTTATTTGAGAGACAGCAAGCATGAGAGGGACTCCAGGATCATGACCTGAGCTGAAGGCAGTTGCTTAACCAACTGAGCCACGCAGGCAACCTGTGAATGTGTTATTTAATGTATTATTGAATTCAGCCTGCTAGCATTTTATTGAGGATTTTCACATCTATGTTCATCAGGGATATTGGCCTGTAGTTCCCTTTTGTAGTGGTGTTTTTATCTGGTTTCAGTATCAGGATAATGCTCGTCTCATAGAATGAATTTGGAAGTTTTCCTTCTTTTTCTATTTTTTTTTGGAATAGTTTGATAAGAACGGATATTAACTCTTCTTTAAATGTTTGGCAGAATTCACCTGTGAAGACATCTGGTCCTGGACTTTTTTTGGGGGGGGAATGTTTTTTGTTTTTTGTTTTTTGTTTTTATTACTGATTCAATTTCTTTGCTGGTAATAGGTCTGTTCAAATTTTCTATTTCTTCCTGTTTCAGTTTTGGGAGTTAATACAATTCTAGCAATTCATCCATTTCTTCTAGGTTGTCCAATGTGTTGCCATATGCTTTTTCATAATATTTTTAAATTTTATTTCTGGCATTAGTTATTTTTCCTCTTTCATTTGTGATTTTGTGCATTTGAGTCCTCTTTTTTCTTGACAAGTGTGGCTAGAGGTTTATCAATTTTGTTAATCTTTTCACAGAATGAGCTCCTGGTTTCATTGATCTATTTAATGTGTTTTAGGTTCTATATCATTTATTTCTACTCTAATATTATTTCCTTCCTGCTACTCGTTTTAGTGTTTTGTTTGTTGTTCTTTTTCTAGGTCCTTCAGGTGTAAGATTAGATTGTTTGAGATTTTTCTTGCTTCTTGAGGTAGGCCTGAATTACTATAAACTTCCCTGTTAGAACCACTTTTGTGGCACCCCAAATAGTATGGACTGTTGTGTTTTGTGATTTGTTTCCATGTATTTTTTAAATATCTTCTTTTATTTCATGGTTGATTCACTCATTATTTAGTAGCATGTTATTTAACCTCCATGTATTTGTGGTTGTCCCAGATTTTTTCTTGTGGTTGACTTCTAGTTTCGCAGTGTTGTGGTCAGAAAAGATGCAAAGTATGACTTTGATCTTCTTGAATTGGTTGAGGCTTGTTTTGTGACTTAATATGGGATCTATTCTGGGAACTTTTCCATGTGCACTTGTAAAGAATATGTATTCTGCTGTTTTAGGATGGAATGTTCTGAATATATCTGTTGAATCCATGTGGTGCAGTGTGTCATTCAAAGTCATTGATTCATTGTTGATTTTCTGTTTAGATGACTAATGTGAGTGGGGTATTAAAGTCCCCTATTACTGTATTTTTATCAATTATTCCTTTACATTTGTTATTAACTGTTTTATGTATTTTGGTGCTCACACATGCAGTGCATAAATATTTACAATTGTTGTCTCTTTTTGTTGCATCATTCTCTTTACCACTATATAGCAGTCTCGTGTTACAGTCTTTGTTTCAAAATCTACTCTGGCTTTCTTCTGACATGCATTTGTATGATAGATGTTTCTCTATCCCTTTGCTTTCAATCTGCAGGTGTCTTTAGCTCTAAAATGAGTCTACATATCACTTGCCATCAGGGAAATACAAATCAAAACCACAATAAGGTACCACCTTACACCAGTTAGAATGACAGAAATTAACACTGCTGGTAGGAATGCCAATTCGTACAGCCACTCTGCAAAACAATATGGAGGTTCCTCAAGTCATTAAAAATAGAGCTACCCTACAGCCCAGCAACTGCATTACTGGGTATTTATTCCAAAGATACAGATGTAGTGAAAAGAAGGGGCACCTGCACCCTAATGTTCATAGCAGCAATGTTCACAATAGCCAAACTGTGGAAGGAGGTGAGATGTCTGTCAATAGATGAATGGATTAAGGAGATGTGGTTCATATATACAAGAGAATATTACTCAGCTATCAGAAAAAATGAATAACTACCATTTGCACTGACATGGATGGAACTGGAGGATATGATGTTAAGTTAAATAAGTCAAGCAGAGAAAGACAATTATCATATGGTCTCACTAATATGTGAAATACAAACAATATTACAGAGGACCACAGGGAAAGGGAGGGAAAATGGGAAAAATCAGAGAGGGATATAAACCATGAGAGACTCTGGGAAACAAACTGATTTTCAGAAGGCAGGGAGGTGGAGGGATGGGGTAACTGGGTGATGGGCATTAAAGAAGGCATTTGATGTGATGAGTACTGGGTGTTATATGCAACTAATGAATCACTGAACATTACATCAAAAACTAATGATGTAATATATGTTGGCTAATTGAACTTATTAAAAAATGAATAAATAAAATGAGTCTCGGGGCGCCTGGGTGGCTCAGTTGGTTAAGCGACTGCCTTCGGCTCAGGTCATGATCCCAGAGACCCAGGATCGAGTCCCACGTGGGGCTCCCTGCTCGGCGGGAGGCCTGCTTCTCCCTCTCTCACTCCCCCTGCTTGTGTTCCCTCTCTGGCTGTGTTTCTCTCTGTCAAATAAATAAAATCTTTAAAAAAAAAAATAAATAAAATGAGTCTCTTGTTGGAAGCGTATAGATGGGTCTTTTTAAAATTTATTCTGTCACCCTATGTCTTTTGATTGGAACATTTAGGCCATTTACATTCAAATAATTATTGATAGATATGCATTTCTTACCATTTCATTATTGTTTTGTGTTTGTTTTTTTTTGTTTTGTTTTGTTTTGTTTTGTGTTTGTTTTTGAAGATGTTCTTGAATCCTTTCTTGTCTTTATTTCATGGCTTGCTGATTTTCTTTAGTGATATATTTGGATTTCTCTTTATTCTTTGCATATTTATTAGTGGTTACTGATATATAGTTACCATTACATTTCTGTGTAACATCTTCTGCATATAGCAGTCTATATTAAGTTGATAGTTGTTTCTGTTTGAACCCCTTCCTCTTTCCTCTTATCCCCATGTTTTAGGTATATGATGCCATATACCTCTTCTTGTGAGTTCCTTGATTTTTTTTTTACAGAAATGTTCCTTTTTCCTGATTTTCTGTTTTCTACCTTTATACTGTCACTTTGGTCTCTCTTCTCTCCTCAGGACCCCCTTTAATATTTCTTACAGCACTGGTTCAGTTGTCATGAACTTCTCTACTTTTTGTTTATCTGGAAAACTACCTCTTCTTCTACTCTGAATGATAGCCTTGCTAGATAGCATATTCTTGGCTGCAGATTTTTCAATTTAGCACTTTGATTATATCATGCCACTCCAAAGTTTCTGTTGAAAAATCTCTTAGTAGTCTGATGGGTTTTCCTTTGTAATTTATTGACTTGTTTTGCTGCTTTTAAGATTTTTTTTGTTTATAACTGTGTTCTGCCTATTTAATTATAATATGTGTTCTTGTAGGCCTGCTTTTGTTGATTTTGATGGGAGTTCTCTGTGTCTTTTGGTTCTGGATGTCTCTTTCCTTCTCCAGATTAGGGAAATTTTATGCTATTATTCCTTCAAATCAATTTTCTGTCCTTTTTCTCTGTCTCCTTTTTCTGAGACTCCTGTAATATGATTTATTATGTTTGATGAAGTCACTGAATTCCCTAAGTCTCTTCTCATATTGCTCAATTCTGTTTTTCTCAGTTTTATTCAGCTTTATTACTTTCCATTATTCTGTCTTTCAGGGTCTTTAGTTCATTCCTCTGCTTCTTCCACCCTGCTGTTCATTCCAAGTGTGTTTCTCATTTTGTTTACCGAGCCCTTTATCTCTGCTATGTTATCCCTTATCTCTGTGTTAAAAGTGTAACTCATGTCTTTCACTCTTTCCTCAAGTCCAGAGCATATCCTTATGTTCATTGCTTTAAATTCTCTATTAGGCATGTTACTTATGTATCTGTTTTGCCTAGTTCTCTGGCCATGGCCTTATTCTGTTCTTTCATTTCGGTAAATTTCTCTGTCTCCTCATTGTGTCTGCTTGTGTCTGTTCCTGTGTATTATGAAAGTCACCTAAGTCTTCTGCTTTTGAAAGTAGCAACTGATAAAAGAAGAGGTCTTAGAGTGTCCTGTTGTGCAGTGTTCCATGTTAACCAGAACTTGGCACTTCAGGAGGCATCCAATGTGTGTTGCTTATGCCCTATTGTTGTGTCTGAGTCACTTTTCCTTTCAGTACAGTTCTCTACACTGACTCTGCCTGATATGGGTTGTGCTTGCTCTCTACAGTATTAGTGGGACCCATACAGGTCACCTCTGAGGGTGTCTGACTGCCATGGAACTTGGGAGTGGGATGGGAGTGTTAGCAAAATTTATGCTGGACCACTAGTCCTACCCCAGATCTCCCAAAGCACTGAGGTGGCTATGGGTTGCATGTCAGAGCAGCGAGGGAGTGCAAGGATTGGCAGTGTGTGGTAATGGCTGGGTGTACTTGGGTCCAGTGTTCAGTGGTTGTTGGTGGTGTGTGGCTAGGCATGATGAAAAGTGGCAGCTATGTATCTGGTGGCTGGGTACAGCATGTGGTGGTGGCTGGGCACTTGGCAGCTGGGAAGGGGGCATGTGCTATCAAAATTTCCCCAAACCCTGGGCCAAGGCTAGCAGGCCTGGAGTGGACAAGTCCTCAGGAGAATTCATGGGCAAGGTGCACTGCTAGCTAGTTAGGTAGCAAGTCTGTGCTGCACCCTGCAGGTAGATCTCTGTTTATGCTGGGCAGTGGGGGAGGAAAATAGTGGCTGCCACCTCCCTCTTAACATGTTCCAAATTCAGCAAGAACAGATATATCTCCCATTTGTTCCCAGCATTCTGTAAACTGGCATTTTTATGTTGCCTTTCCACACAGGATTTTGTCTCTTTAAGGGTGGGGACTCAGATACCACTTGCCCTCTGGGCTCACCCAGTGCTGAGTCAGTTGACCTTTAAAGCTCCAGGCTCCAAGTCCCTCTGATTATACAAACTCAAGGAATTCAACCCCCCCTGTTTTCAAAGCCAATTGTTATGGAGATTAATCATCCCATTGTGAGCTCTCCGGTGTGAGGGACCATTTCTCTGCCCTCTCCATGTGTACAGCTCTTTCCCTCATGTGGGTAGCCTCCCTTCACCTTTCTGACCTTCCTAACTTTTCAGATGCAGGCTTTTCTCTATATGTAGTTGTGGAGTTTGTTGTTAGTCTTTGGATCACTCTGCTTTATTTACTTTGATGTGGATATCTACTTGTGAATGTGTAATGGGGAGAGCTCAGGGTCCTCCTACTCCACCATCTTCCCAAGCTCCCACAGTCTCAGTTCCTTTCTGTTATTAACCAGCCTCTAGCCTCTCTTAGAATACTGAATTTTGTCCCATGCCTGACTACTACTGATTCCACAGATAGAACTACAAACTTTTTTGACTTGTTATGATGTCTCTTGTTGCTTAGAAGCAATATTACAGTCTACCAGAAGTTCTCAATACCTTCCTACATTAAGTATTCTAGCTTAAAAACCGCTAATGAGGTATCATTTTGTTTTTAATGATTTAGAAAAAGGTATTAAAAATAAATGTAGATATTCATTAGCCCAGATATTACACTTCTGAAATTTATTCTGAAGAAATAATTAAGGATATACACAAAGATGTAGCTACAATTATGTTTGCTGTGCCACTATTTATAGGAGGAAAAACTTGAAAACAATTTTTTTAAAGACTTTATGTATTTATTTGACAGAGAGAGATCACAAGTAGGCAGAGAGGCAGGCTTGAGAGAGAGGAGGAAGCAGGCTCCCTGCTGAGCAGAGAGCCCGTTGGGGCCTCAATCCCAGGACTCTGAGATCATGACCTGAGCTGAAAGCAGAGGCTTTAATCCACTGAGCCACCCAGGCACTAAGAAACAATTCTGATATCTAATAAGATAGGGTTAGTAAGTATATTGTGGTATATTCATACTGCAGAATACTACATAGCTCCTCTTTCAAGCTTCAGACTTTCACATCCAACTTCCTACTCAATAGTGTATCCAAGGGTTAACTTGTAACCTCTCCCCCACAAATCTAGTTTTTATTTCAGTGAACTGTAGCACCTTCTATCCAGTTCTCCAATCCAGAAACCTGAAAGTTATCCTTAACCGCCCCCCCACACACCAATAGCCCATAAAATGAATCACTTAGTTTTGTTTATTTTACCTATTTTATCTAGTGATACTTAGGAGGTAAAATAAATTAGATACTTAAGTATCTAATTTTCAGCATCTTTACTGCCAACACCCTATTTTGAGCTAACATCATCTCACTTCATCAATTTCAATAGCCTCTTCACTGGTCTCCCCACATACACTCTAGTCCTTCAATGCATTCTCTGCACTGCAGCCAGAAGAATCTGTTAAACACTTATCACTGGTGAAATACAAAAAAGGCCTGTACTTCAGTTATTAGTATTGTATCAATGTTAGTTTCCTGGTTTTGATAAATTGTGCTATGGTTATTTCAGATCTTACCACTGGGTAATATGCATAAAGGGTATATTGAAACTCCCTGTACTATTTTTGAAACTTATGAATCTAAACTATTCACAAATAAAAAGTTAAGAAAAATATAATGTGAAGCAGATCATAGTATCCCCTACTTAAAGCTTTTCAATAGCTTCCTATCACTATTAGGCTAAAGGATAATACCCTACTATGGCCTACAACACCCTGCAGTCTGACCTCTGCCTATATCACAAACCCAGCTCTTTAAAAAAAATCACTCTTGGGGTGCCTGGGTGGCTCAGTTGGTTGGGCGACTGCCTTTGGCTCAGGTCATGATCCCGGAGACCTGGGAGAGAGTCCTACATAGGGCTCCCTGCTCGGCGGGAAGCCTGCTTCTCCCTCTCTCACTACCCCTGTTTATGTTCCCTCTCTCACTGTGTTTCTCTCTGTCAAATAAATAAGATATTTAAAAAAAATCACTCTTCCCTGTGTTCTCTGTGCTTGCCACACCAGTCTTCTTTCAGTCCCTTGAGTATTCCATGTTGTTTTGTGCTACTTCTTGGCACAGGTGTTTTTCTGTCCATAATCTCAACTAGTCACTCCTTTGTTTGCTTAGTTAACTCCTATTCATCCTTCATATTTGAACTCAAACATTTCTCACTGAAAAGCAGTCAATAAATATTTGTTGAGTGAAAAAATACAGGAGGGACAGGTGTAAATTGTGAGCCCCTTACCAAGATATGTGTAAAGATACTTTATTTTGTTAAGGCCACTTGGAGTGGACTTTCTTTTAGCCAAAAGGACCTAAACTGATAAAGATGATACAACATGATAGAATGCAGACTACAAAAATAAAATTCATACCAGAGGGCTTCTGCCATCTTAATTGGGCTTCCTTTCAATCTACAGGTATGCCTTTGTTTTGTGAACCAGATGGATCCCTATAAAGTTGAGTTAATCAGATTTTTATAAAATTAGAATTTGCCTATTGGCATACATTATAATTTCATACAATTCAGTCTTCCTTTCTGACCGACCTTTAGTTGGATATCATATTTATTTTCTCTGTATTCTCCCTTTTGTGGTAGAAAAGATAAATTTTTGGAGCCAGCTTTCCTGGGATCAAGCCCCAATTCTGTCACAAGTGGGGTACCTCAGAACCATTGTATTTCTGTGTCTCAGATGATTTTTTTACCTATAAAATTGTAATAATATAATGTCTATGAAATGGGGTTTTGTGAGAAGGACTTAATATAAGTAAAGCATTTAAATATTTTTTTAAAGAAAAACACAGCTAGAGAGGAAACACAAGCAGGGGGAGTGAGAGAGGGAGAAGCAAGCTTCCCGCTGAGCAGGGAGCCCAACACAGGCCTCAGTGCTGGGACCTCAGGATCATGACCTGAGCTAAAGGCAGATGCTTAATGACTGAGCCACTCAGGTGCCCCTAAGTAAAACATTTAAAAAGGACTTGGCACCAATATGTAAATATTTATGTTATTATTTTTATTAATCTTATCTCTAGAACTTCCCAGTTATCTGTAAAAATTCTATCAAGTTCCTAGATGTAAAGAGAAAATCCATAATTAGTTTTCCAATTTTGTAAATTCAAATTTTGTTTTAAAAAATGGTCACGAGCAGATACTTGTTGAAGCAATATGATGTATATACATGCATGGGGTGGCCATTGTACTATTATGTGCACGTTTGACTTTTCCAGAACAAAAAAAGTGAAAAATCTTAAAGGAGGCACATCGTTCCTGTCATAAATTAAGTACAAGCATATATGCCCTTCAAAAGGCAACATTTTATTCAAATGAAAAGCAAAGAACTATAATTCACTCATCATATACTACTCTATTTGCTGGTTTGGGGAGGTATATGTATAAAAAGATTACACAATTTTAGAGCATTTGATGGCTAAACCAAAAATAAGTAACAAGAAAATTACTGGCTGCCAACATTTTCAATTCATCCAAGAAATTCTATGAGGCGCTTTGGACTACAGGTGAACAGCTGGCACTAGTGGTATATTTAAATATTATAGTGTGGAGCAAACTCATCTAAAAGTTTTGCTCCACCTACTCCAAAAAGACAGACACTGGTTTGTGTTAAACATAATTCTGTAATATAATACAAAGTTGAGAAAAACAACAACAAAATTTGGTTGGCAGGTGAGTCATCCTTTGTTCTGCTATACTTGTGAGCCTAAATACTCTTACTAACCATAGAAGGAATGCTACATATATTAAGGGACTCCTGGCAGCAGGCTATTTCAGTCACTGAGTTACTCTCACACTGAATATTCTTTCTTGATTAATGTGCTATCAACTGAACTAAGGTTAAATATATTATATAGCTAAGCAACTTAATGGGCAAAAGTAGAATCTAAACTCTCTCTCTCTCTCTCTCTCTCTCTCTCTCTCTCTCTCTCACACACACACACACACACACATCTTAACAAAAGAAGACATAAAATGCTTTCTCATGGTGCAGGTCCTACTGACTCATTAGGCTTCCTTTATATTTTTCATTCACCAAATTCATTTGAATACTCACTAATCAGAGCTATTAAAATGTATTAAGGGTTAGATAATTTAGTTAAGCAGCCACCACAGTGATAAGCAAAAAATACTTAGGATGCTCAAAATGTGCTGATAGAATAAACCTAGAAAAACATCTTCTCTAAACAGGCCTGGGTATCAGAAACTTACATCAAAGTTAGATCCAAATCAATACATTATTTTAACACTTACCAAAGCACAAAGAACTTATTTGACTTGATTTCTCCCTCTTCACTTAGGAAAGCTGTGCCATCAGCTGCTTGGTATGTTTAACTATGGTAAAAAAATCACCTGTCTACTTTCTGAAGTTATGACAAGAGACAATGTAACTGCAACCTGAAAGGTGGATGACCTTACAAGAGAATGGATACGGAAAAGGAGGGAAAAAAGAGATAAGGAGGGATAGAAAAGAAATATTTTTTAAAGCAGAAGGAAAGCGCAGTTGGCACAATATCACCAAGGCATTAATAGTTTTGAGAAGTTGCATCAAATATGTCTGGGTGGCTCAGTTGCTTGGGCAACTGCCTTCGGCTCAGGTCATGATCCTGGAGACTGGGGATCGAGCCCCACATCCGGCTCCCTGCTCAGCAGGAAGCCTGCTTCTCCCTCTCTCAGTCCCCGTGCTCATGTTCCCTCTCTGGCTGTGTTTCTCTCTGTCAAATAAATAAAATATATTTTTAAAAAATGTGGCAAAGAGATCAGGAAGCATAAGGACTGAATAAAGGCCAATGGGTTTTAGAATTCAGCCTGAAATTATGCTGATACTGGTTGTAATAGAATGGTGACAGTGGATGGATGATATACTGTAAAGTATCAAGGAAGAAGGGTAGCAAGGAAATAGAGATAGCTAATATAGAGCATTCATTTGGAAATTTTTCCCCCAAGGAATCTGAGATGACTTTTTCACATACTATCTTTTTAATTTCATAAATCCTGTTTGGTCATTCTGCTGTTACCTCAGGTTCTGCTAAGAAATAAGGTTAGATTGTTTTCACCACAGTGGCTCAACAAAAATCTCTTCTGAGATTCAGAATGTTCTAAATTTTCAGCTTCTCCAGAAACCGTCCTTATATCATACAATAAGAACTATTTCAATGCTTTGCTTAAACTTTTAACTCCAATGACAGTAGTGTGCTCAACCCCAACTCCACTGTTTACTTTTAAATGAAGTTATTTCTGACATATACTGATGTTAATTTCTTATTTTATAATTCTTTATTGATCTATAGGTACATTTACACTTCACGCCTATCAAAGAAAGACTTAACTTCTGAAAAATATGACTATTTCTGTAACCTGGTGAATGATCCACAGAAAATAATTTGTTAATGTGGCCTTATTTCATTCTATACAAGAAATAATTCTGCAGCACAAGTAAGGGAAGTAAAAAATAACCCATATCAGTCACTCAAATCTCTTTTCATTTTGAGTGTGTATATACATGTTGTTCTGCTCCAGTAATAGTTTGAGAGTTCAGACAGGTTTTATTTTAGGTATGTTGTCGAGCTCTCCCAGTCCTGGGTTGGCTTCAAACGTCTTTTCAACGATTAATTGACAACAGAGAAGCCAGGTTTCATGTGCTTTATTGGCTTGCTCCCTAAGCCCATGATTTCTTACAATATATTTGAGATAGAAATCTATCACTAGGACACCTCAATTAACAAATCGTCCAGGAATACAGCTCCCGTACAATGATACTGCCTCTGTTTATTTTTTAAAGATTTTATTTATTTGACACAGAGAGAGATCACAAATAGGCAGAGAGGCAGGCAGAGAAAGAGGGGGAAGCAGGCTCCCCGTCGAGCAGAGGGCCCAATGTGGGACTGGATCCCAGGACCCTGAGATCATGACCTGAGCCGAAGGCAGAGGGTTTAACCCTCTGAGCCACCCAGGCACCCCTGCCTCTGTTTAAAACAAGTACTACTTCATAATCACACAAAGCACCATTAGTGTTTCTCACAGTTGAACAGAGTTGTTAAGCTACACATTTGTGTGGCCACAGAAGAACAAAAAAATTTGTGGGCAAGTCTTCTTAACTTCCTCTCCCTTCAGTCCAAGGTTCCTTAATGGCTATTTGATGTTTTCTAGCAAATTTAATGTCATTTGTCTGCATATAATTGAAAGTGAAAAAACTGTTCAGGACCCCAAAAATCAAGTTTTCTGTGTGACTGATTGACCTTTCTATGTTTTCCCCCATCCACACCCTTCTCCATCTTCATAGTACTCCTAATTTATAGTCTTTTCCCTTATATAAAAAAAAAATCATCTAGACAGCAGCTCTCCAAATCTTTAGCCACCCCAGTCTCTATGTGGCTTCCCGAATGGAAAACAAAGTGGGTGTGACTTGGCTGTAGCTGCTTCTGGGAACAAGTGAGGGGTGAAGATTTTTCCAAGATTTAGCACCTGCCTTATCCTGAGAAGTCTGACATGTCTTTTCCCTGAAAATTACTCCCCCAAGCCATTCCTGCTTTAAAAATTTAACCTTGCCCTCCCCATTCTATAATACTCCAAGATACATACTTTATATGTTCTGGGATATCATGCTTAGTGTCATTTAATATTTTGAGAATATATTCACATTTTATGGTATTTTTACCATTTATCACAAAGCTTTTTATAATAAACAATGAATTATCTTCTTTGAATCAATTTTCTGCCTAATAGATATAACTGGGTATCTCAAATATACTTGTTATACAGGTATACTTTGTTTCAAGCAACTACAGAATTCTGTAGACCACTTGAGAGTAACAGAAAGAGTGTATTAGATAATTCCTCTAATTAGCAAATGTTACTAACATATTCAAAACATGATTAACTTCAACTTTGTAAGAATACCCTCCACAGCAGCAGCTGGCAACTTACCTCTGCCACAGTACTTTGAAAGTATTCATACATAATGTGTAAATGACTAGGAGTGGCAGTGTTCCAATAACACTTTTACAGACAGATAGTAATAAAAAGTGTTGGTGACGGTGTGGAGAAACCAACTGGAACCCTAATAAACTGCTGGAGGTAGTATAAAATGGTGCAGCTCCCTTGGAAGATAATCTGACAGTTCTTCAAATGGTTGAACACAGATCATTCTACTTCCAGTTATTTATGTAACAAAAATGAATACATAAGTCTACACAAGAACTTGCTTACCAGTTTTCCTACAACTGTTATTAATAATAGCCCAAAGGTGAAAACAACCCAAATGTTCATGAACTGATGAGTGGATAAAGAAATGAGGTATTTTCATACAATGAACTAGGCTTAAGCCATACAAAGAAATTAGGTACCAATGCATGCTACATCATGGGTGAACCTTGTAAACACTGTGGTAAGTGAAAGAAGTCAGTCAGAGAGGACTGCATGTTGTATGACTGCCCACTTACAGGAAAGGTCCATCACTGACAAGTCCATAGTACCAGAAAGCAAAATAGTGGTTGCCAGGGGATGGGGGTCTTAGGAGGAAATGGAGAGGGACTGCTAATGACTTTCTTGTTGGGGTAATGAAATGTTTTAAAATCTGATTATGGTAACAATTACACAACTGTGTGAAAATACTAAAAATCACTGCCTTGTGCAATTTAAATGGGTAAACTATATCATCTATGAATTATATCTCAATAAAGTTATTTATTTTTATGGTCAAATGCTTTTCTTTTTTATAGAACATGTTTTTATTGCAGTATCATTGACAGGTAACATATTATTTTCAGGTGTACATCATAATAATTAAATACTCATATACATGGCAAAATGGTCGTTACAAATGCAGTTAATATCTGTCACCATGCATAGATACAAATGGATGCAAAAGTTTTTCCTTATGATAATTTTTAAGATGTACCCTCCTAGCAACATTCAATAATGCAATATAGTATTATTAAGTATAGTCACCATGCTGTACATTACATACTTATGAGTTATTTATTTTATAGTGGGAAATTTTTATCTTTTGACTCACTTCACCAGTTTCACCCAGTCCCCACCTCCCATCTCTGGCAACTACCAATCTATTATCTGTATCTACAACCTTGTTTTTTTTTTCTTTATTTTTCATTTCTTTTTTGTTTTTTGGTTTTTTTTTGGTCCCACAGATAAGTGAGATCATATTATATTTGTCTTTTTCTGTTTCGCTTAGCATAATGCCCTCAAGGTCTATACATGCTTTTACAAATGGCATTCTTTCTCATGGCTAAATAATATTTCATTGTATATATACTACAACTTTATCCACTCACCTGTCAATGGACAACTTAGGTTGTTGCCAAGTCTTGGCAATTGTAAAAAATCAATAAAGCTGCCATATAAAAATTATTTACAAAAATAAGGCAGTAGGTTGGATATGGCCTGAGACCCATAGTTTGCCAACTCCTACCCTATAAGATAAAGTTGTAAGAACTCATACACACACACACACACACACACACACACACACAGTATTCATGTACATACAGGATTTCACCTGTATATGTTCTATTAATGTTTGTGTCTTCCATTATAAATGTTATAGGAACTAAGGGTCAGGTATAGAATACACACACATAGGTAGCTTAATAAATATTTTTGATTAAGACCAGAATCCACAAGTTTTGTTTCTGTCTTTAAATAATAAATAATAAATACTAAAGTGACTCACAAATTCCTCAGTAAAAAAAATTTGTTGTTACATACTTCGGCAGTTTGTGGTACTCAAGTTGCACCATGGCCATAAATGTCTCTTCTGCTACTTCATAACATATTCTCAAGTAACAAAAATGACGTCCGAGAAGAAGGTAATTCACAAAGATAGAAAACGGAAGTAAATTATTCATTAGGTAGAGCAGGGGTCAGCAAACTATACCTAATCAGTGTCACTATGTTTCCTGCATTTTTTGAGGTGAAATTCATATAAAATGAACCCTTTTAAAATGCACAATTCAGTGGCATTTAGTACATTCACAATGTTATATACAACAATCACAGTTAACTAGTTCCAAACATTTTTATCATTCCCAAAGCAGACTCCATACCCATTAAGCAGTCATCCCCCATTCTTGCCTTCATATAGCTCCTAACAATCACTAATTTGCTTTCTGCCTTTATGAATTTATCTGTTCAGATACTGCATATAAATTGAATCATACAATATATGACCTTTTGTGTCTGGTTTCTTTCACTTGGCAGAATACTACTGAGGTTAATTCCCTTTTATGGCTGAATAACATTCCTTTATATGGATATACAACTATTTCATTATCCATTCATCCACTGATGGACATTTGGGTCACTTCCACCTATTGGCTATTGTGAACAGTCACTCTATGAACACTTTGTGTACAAGTACTTGAATATCTGTTTTCCATTCCTTGGGGTACATACAAAGTAGTAGAATTGCTGGGCCATATGGTAATCCTATGTTTTACTTTTTGAGGCACTGCTAAACTGTTTTCCACAGAGGCTGAATGATTTTACATTCCAACTAGCAACATAAAAGGATTGTAATTTCTCCAAATACTCATCCAACATTTACTATTTTCCATTTTTCAAAATCACATACATCCTAGTAGGGTACAAAATGATTGTGATTTGCATTTCCCTAATGATTAATAGTGTTGAGCATCTTTTCATGTACTTGTTGGACATTTGTACATACTCTTTGGAGAAGTGTTGCTGCTTGTTTTTGTAAATAAAGTTTTATTGGAACACATCTATGCTCATTTATTTATGTACTGTCTATGGCTATATATTTACTTGAAGAGAGCTAAGTAGTTGTGACAGAGACCATATGGCTCACAAAGCTCAAAGTGTTTACTATCTGGTCCTTTAGAGAAAATACTTGCTGACCCTTGAGGTAGAAGTTTGGGTCAGAAAATTGTAGGAAGCATTTTAATGCACTATTCTAAAAGTTTCATGGGTCAATTACTGCTTTGCTCAACTTCATCACTAAGAAAACTTGGAATAGCAAGACAGGCTCAAACAGGAGGTTGCCTTAATGGCCTTAACTGCAATTGAAAAGTAAAGGAAAACAGATAGCCAGACATCTTACACTTTGTATGAACTAATGATTATTGTATTTAACAGCCAGCATAAAAATCCAATTAACCCTTCAATTGTTGAAACCATAGGACATTATCATGGTTTACCACAAGAAGTTTTAGAAAGTTGGTTTAGCAAGCTATTCCAGAAAGGAAATGAAGGGACCACACAAGCCGGACTGTTTAAATAGATCATGGAGGAGATATTTAACAAGTACTTCCAGGCATTCAGACTCTTAACTCTTTAGTGGTATGAGTTTCAAATCACTATCTATCACTGTTTAGTAATATGATTCACCTCCTGCCTCCAGTTATTTTTTCCTCAATCAATAATATTATGAACTAATAATGAAAACATACTTCCTTTCATTTCTCTGTAGCAATAAAAATTCTTCCTTTGGCTCACCAGTTTGAATTCAAATGTTTAATGAAAATCTCAACTATATTTATGGATGCTAAATAGTAATGCCAGTATTTCTAAAATACCTGCATATTCACTTTGACTTTTCTATTAAACTGTTATAAACAAATCTCATGTCACTGGGAAAAAGTTATACATTCCAGATTATACAAAGCGTTTGTATTAAAAGATAAACCTCAGAAACTCAACTAAACATGGTCATTATATAAACTGGACAAGAGTAGGAATTTAAACTTTGTTACAAAACATCACCAGTGTCTCTTATGACTGGAGTTGCAAATCATACACAGAGGAATGTATCTACAAGAATGCTTACTTGTTGGAGGCTCAAGTAAAAATTCATTCCCTAAATAAGAAAAGGTATAAGCTTTTTTCATAGGCTGCACATTCAACTTTGACATGCATTTTTGCAAAAATTTTCTAAAATGTTAATTTATCTTCTTTTTAAAAGTGTTTACTTAAATACCAATTGGTTAACATACAGGGTAATAATTAGTTTCAGGAGTATGGTATAGTGATTCAATACTTGCAAACAACACCCAGTGCTCATCAGCAAGTACACTCCCTAATCCCCATCACTTAATTTACCCATCTCGCCCCATCCCTCTGGTGACCATCAGTTGGTTCTCTATATTTAAGAGTCTGTTTCTTCATCTGCCTCCCTCTCTTTTTGTTACCCCTTATACATTTGTTTTGTTTCTTAAATTACACATATAAGTGAAATCATATGGTATTTGTCTTTCTCTGACTTATTTTGCTTAGCATAATACTCTCTACCTCCATCCATGTCGCTGCAATGGCAAAATTTCTTTATTAATGGCTAAGTAATATGCCATTGTAAATATATACCTCTTTTTTTTTAATCAGGTCATCAGTCAGTGCACACTTGGGCTGGTACAATGATTTGGCTATTGTAGATATCACTGCTATAAACATCAGGGTTCATCTATCACTTTGAATTAGTATTTTTGTATTCTTTGGGTAAATACCTAGCAGTGCAATTGATGGGTCATAGGGCAGTTCTATTTTTAATTTTTTTGAGGAACCTCCATACTATTTTACAGTGTGGCTGCACAAGTTTGTATTCCAACCAATAGTATATGAGGATTCCTTTTTCTCCACATCCTGACCAAAACCTGTTGTCTCTTAGGTTGTTGATTTTAGCCATTCTGACAGGTGTGAGGTGGTAGCGTATTACTGTTTTAACTTGCATTTTTCTGATGATCAGTTGTTGGCCATCTCTATGTCTTCTTTGGAGTAATGCCTATTCACGTCTTCTGCCCATTTTTAAATTAGATTATTTGGTTTGTGGGTGTTGACTTTTACAAGTTCTTCATATACTGTGGATACTAACCCTTTATCAGTTATGTCATTTGCAAAGATCTTCCCCAATCCTATAGTTTGCCTTTTAGTTCTGTTGAATGCTTCCTTGGTTGTGCAGAAGCTTTTTATCTTGATAAAGTCCCAAATGTTTATTTTTGCTTTTGCCTCCCTTGCCTCGGGAGACATATCAAGTAAGAAGTTACCACAGCCAATGTCAAAGAGGTTTCTTCTGCCTATGTACTCCTCTAGGATCCTGATGGTTTCCTGTCTCACATTTCAGTCATTAATACATTTTAAATTTATGTTTGTGTATGGTAAAGAAGGTGCTCCAGTTTCATTCTTTTTCATGTTGCTGTCCAGTTTTACCAACACCACTTACTGAATACACTATCTTTCCTATTAGATATTCTTTCTTGCTTTGTCAAAGGTTAATTAGCCATATAGTTGTGGGTTCATTTCTAGGTTTTCTATTCTGTTCCATTGATCTGTGTGTCTATTTTTCTGCCAGTACCATCCTATTTTGATGACTACAGCTTTGTAATATAACTTGAAGTCTGGAATTTGATGCTTTCAGCTTTGTTTTCCTTTTTCAAGTTTCTTTTGGCTAATCGGGATCTTTTCTGGTTCCATACAAAATTTAGTACTATTTTTCTACTTTTTTGAGAAATTCTGTTGGTATTTTGATAGAGATTGAATTATATGTGTAGATTGCTTTGGGTTATATAGACATTTTAACAATATTTGTTCTTCCGTTTGATAAGTATGGAATGTCTTTCCATTTCATTGGGTCCTCCTCAATTTCTTTCATCAGTATTCTATAGTTTTTGAAGTACTGGTCCTTCACTACTTTGGTTAGGCTGATTTCTAGATATTTTATTGTTTTTGGTGCTACTTACATGGGACTGATTCCTTAAGTTTTCTTTCTGCTGCTTCATTATGAGTGTATAGAAACACAACAGATTTCTGTATGTTGATTGTGTACTCTGCGATGTTACTGAATTCATCTATCATTTCCAGCAATTTGTTAGTGGAGTCTTTCAGATTTTCTATATTAAAGTATGTCATCTGCAAGTAACTAAGGTTTTACTTCTTCCTTGCCAATTTGGATGCCTTTTATTTCTTTTTGTTTTCTGATTGCTGTGGTTAGGTCTTCCAGTACAGTGTTAAATGACAGTGGTGAGAATGGATATCTCTGTCTTCTTCCTGACGGTAGAGGAAAAGCACTCGGTTCATCCCCATTGAGAATGATATTAGCTGTGGGTTTTTCATATATAGTCTTTATTATGTTGAGGTATGTTCCTTCTAAAACAACTTTGTTAAGGGCTTTTATCATGAATGGATGTTGTACTTTGTCAAAAGCTTTTTCTGTGTCTATTGAAATGATCATATGGTTCTTATCTTTTATTAGTGTGGTTTATTACATTGATTTATTTGTGAATAAAGAACCACCTTTGCAACCCAGGTATCAATCCCACTTGACTGTGGTGAATTATTTTTTTAATGTATCATTGCATTTGCTGTGTTAGTACTTTACTGAGGATTTTTGTATCCATGTTCATCAGGGATACTGGCCTGTGGTTCTCTTTTTTAGTGTATTCTTTATCTGGTTTTGGTAATGCTGGCCTTGTAGAATGAATTTGGAAGTTTTCCTTCCTTTTCTACTTTTGTAACAGTTTGAAACGAACAGGTATTAACTCTTCTTTAAATGTTTCATAGAAATCACATGTGAAGCCATCTGATTCTGGACTTTTGTTTGTTGGAAATTTTTTGATTACCAATTTAATTCCTTAATGATAATTGGTTTGTTCAAATTTTCCATTTCTTCCTGCTTTAGATTTGGTAGGTTATGTCTCTAGAAATTTGTCCATTTCTTCTGGCTTGCCCAATTTGTTGGCATATAACTTTTTATTATGTTTAGTTAGCCACTGTATAGTAAATCATTAGTTTTTGATGAAGTGTTCAATGATTCATTAGTTACATATAACACCCAGTGCTCATCACGACACATGCCCTCCCTAATACCCACCACCCTTTTACCCCCTCCCCCCAACCCAGTCCCTTCTGCAACCCTCAATTTGTTTCCCAGGGTCCATAGTCTTTCAAGGTCCATCTCCTTCTCTGATTTCTCCCCATTCAGATTTCCCTTCCTTCCTCTATGGTCCTCTGTGCTATTGTTTATGTTCCACGTACAAGTAAAACCATACAATAATTGTCTTTCTCTGCTTGACTTACTTCACTTAGCATAATCCCCTCCAGTTCCATCCATGCCCATGCAAATGGTGGGTATTCATCATTTCTGATGGCTGAATAAAATTCCATTATATATATGTACCACGTCTTTATCCATTCATCCGTTGAAGGGTATCTCAGCTCCTTCCACAGTTAGGCTATTGTAGACATTGCTGCTATGAACACTGGGGTGCAGGTGCCCCTTCTTTTCACTACATCTGTATCTTTGGGGTAAATACCTGGAAGTGCTATTGCTGGGTCATAGGGTAGCTCCATTTTTAACATCTCAAGGAACCTCCATACTGCTTTCCAGAGTGACTGTACCAGTTTGCATTTCCACTAACGGTGTAAGCGGGTTCCCCTTTCTTAACATCCTCACCAACATTTGCTGTTTCCTTTTTGTTAATTTTTGCCATTATAATTGCTGTAAGGTGGTATCCCATTGTGGTTTTGATTTGTATTTCCCTGATGGCTAGTGATGTTGAGCATTTTTTCATGTATATGTTAGCTATTTTCTTCTTTGGAGGTGTCTATTCACGTCTTCTGCACATCTTTTGACTGTTTTTTGTTGTTGTTGTTGTTTTTTGAGTGTTGAGTTTGAGAAGATCTTTACGTACCTTGCACATAAGCCCTTTATCTGTAATGTCATGTGCAAATATCTTCTCCATTCTTGGCATACATTTTTTTCATAATATTTTCTTACAATTGTTATATTTCTCTGGTGTCAGTTGTTATTTCTTCTCTTTCATTTCTGATTTTAAGTCCTCTCTCTCTCTCTCTCATGAATATGACTAGAGATTTCAATTTTGTTCAGTTTTCAAAAGAATCAGCTCCTAGTTTCATTGAATTTTTCTATTATTTTGTTTACTTGGATCACTGTGTTATCATTTTCATTTGTTTCCATGTATTTTTTAATTTCTTCTTTGATTTCCTGGTTGACGCATTCATTGTTTAGTAGCATGTTGTATATTTGTGGTCTTTCCAAATTATTTCTTGTGGTTGCTTCTTGTTTTATAGCATTGTGGTCAGAAAAGGTGCATGTTATGATTTCAATCTTTTTTTGTAGCTGTTGAGGCCTGTTTTGTGCCCTAGTTTGTGACTTACTCTGCAGAATGTTCTATGTGCACTTGAAAAGAATGTGCATTCTGTTTTAGGATAGAATGTTCTGAATACATTTGTTAAATCCATCTGTTCCAGTGTGTTTCCTTGCTGATTTTGTTTATATGATCTGTCCATTGATGTAAGTAGAGTATTAAAATCCCCTACAATTATTGTGTTATTATCAATTAGTACCTTTATGTTTATTAATGTTTTATATCATTGGGTGCATAAATATTTACAATTATTATATATTTCTGGTTGTCTTCTTTATTATTATATAGAACCCTTGTCTCTTTTTATGGACTTTGTTTTGAAGTCTATGTCTGTCCAATATAAATACTGATACTCCAGCTTTCTTCTGACATCCATTCATGTGATAAAATTTTCTCCACCCCTTCACTTTCAATTTGCAGCTGTCTTTAGGTCTAGGTCTAAAATATGTCTTTTGTAGGCAGCATACTGATGGTTTTATTTTTTAATCCATTCTGACTATCCTATGTCTGTTGATTGGAGCATTTAGTCCGCTTACAGTCCAAGTAATTATTGACAGATATGCATTTAGTGCTATGTTATCACTTGTTTTCTTGTTTCTGGAGATTTTCTCTGATCCTTTCTTGTCTTTCTTACTTCTGTTTTACTCTTTCCATGCAAAGAGTTGCCTTTAATATTTCTTGCAGGGCTAGTTTAGTGGTCATAAACTTCTTTAGTTTCTGTTTGTCTGGGAAACTCTTTCTCTGTATTCTGAATGACAGCCTTGCTGGGAGTACTCTTGGCTGCAGACTTTTCCCATTCAGCACATGGAGTATATCATGCTACTCCCTTCTGGCTTGTAAGGTTTCTGATGAAAAATCTCCTGCTAGCCTTATAGGTTTTCCCTTGTAAGTTAAGGACTTCTTTAGTAGCTATCTTGCTGGTTTTAAGATTTGCTCTTTATTTTGTAAATTTTTTAAAAGATTTTCTTTATTTGACAGAGAGAAACACAGCAAGAGAGGGAACACAAGCAGGGGGAGTAAAAGAGGGAGAAGCAGGCTTCCCACTGAGCAGGGAGCCCAATTCGGGACTCCATCCCAGGACTCCGGGATCACGACCTGAGCTGAAAGCAGACATTTATCGACTGAGCCACTCAGGTGCCCCAATCTTGTAAATTTTCTTACAATATGTCTTGGTGTTAGCCTGTTTTTGTTGATTTTGATGTGAGTTTTATGTGCCTCCTTGTTCTGAGTGGCTCTTTCCTTACCACATTAGGGAAGTTTTCTGTTATTGTTTGTTAAAATAAATTTTCTTCCCCCCTTTCTCTCTTCTATTTCTGGGACTCCTATACTATGAATATTATAATTAATGGAGTCATAGACTTTCTAAGTAAATTGTTATGTTCCATAATTCTTCTTTCTCTTTTGTTTAGCTTCATTAGTTTCCATTATTTGTCTTCTATGTCATTAATCTGTTCCTTTGCTTCCTCCAGCCTGCTGTTCATTGCCTCAGCCTCAGCCTGTTTCCAATCTCGTTTATTATATTCTTCATCTTGACTGATTCTTATTTAACTCTTATATCCCTGTGTTAAGTGTCTCACTGATGTCTCCTATTCTTTTCTCAAGCCCAGTGAGTATCCTTATTATTGTTGCTTTAAATTCTCCATCAGGCATGTTACGGATATATGGCTGTGGCCTTATTTTGTTTTTGTTTTTTGTTTTTTTTCATTCAGGATAATTTCCTCCATCTTGGCATTTTGTCTAAGTCTCTGCCCTCTCCACTGTGTTATGTCTCCTGTTCCTAAAAGTGATGGCCTAATGAAGAAGAGGTCCTGTAGTGTGCAGGGCCTGGTGCTTCAGGAAGCGTCTCTGGTGTGTTCTGTGTGTGCTCTGATATTCAGCTGCTCAATCCCTCAGGCCAGTCATCTCTCCTTGCCTGCTATGGGTAATATTTGGTCCCTGGCCTGATCTGGTGAGTTTTACCTGGGTGTGCTCTGGTCTGCTTGTGAAATAAGACCCACCAGCAACTCCACCAGAATTCTCTGGTGGGGAGATGTTGGTGTGGGCAGAGTTTTGTACTGATCATCAGGGGAGGGGTCCACCACACTAGACTGAGACAAGCTTGACTTAGAAGGGTAGTCCTGCCAGTCCACAGGGTGGTGAAGCTTAGCATAAGCAAGTTAGGCAGCCAGTGTCTGAGCTGAGCTGTTTCTTTCAGGTGGCTCTGTGTTTATGCTGAGGGGCAGGGCCGGGAAATAGCACCATCAGCTCCCTTGTTTCTGGTGAGGTATCTCTGTGAATTCTGTCTTTCAAAGAAGTGCTCTAGAATAGAGAATAACCTCCCATCTATATGCCCCAGGCATTTTTCAGATCACTATTTCCAGTCTCTTGTTTTGTTTTGTTTTGTTTTTTGCCTGACTTCTCTCCAGGAGTAATAAAGTGCTCTCCTGGCTCTATCCCAGTCAAATCTGTTGATCTTTAAAACTCAGGCTTTAAAGAGGTGATGTGCGCTGGTAGGGGTTTGTGCTAATCTTCTGTGGAAGGGCCTGCTTAAGTTCACTAAGGCAAGCTTGACTGAGAAGGACAATTCCACAGGAGTACAGGGGGGTGTGGCTTGGTGTAATCAACTTAAGCAGCCAGTATCAGTGCTGTTCCTCTCTTTTGGCAGCGGTGTGTATATGCTGAGTGGTATAAAACTATGCTGTATGGAAGTGGCTTATGCTTAATTTGGGGGCAATTTCATAAAACTTCTCTTTTTCCATTTACAGCAATACAAGTAAAATAATGTAGTCTATCTTGGTTCATGGCTGTGGTCATACCACATAACATACAAGAAAGTGAAAGTTCCACTAGAAGATCACAATGAAAAGGATGCAGACATAGATTTTTTAAAAAAGGACTATCGAGAGATTAAACAAAATACCTGAGTTAGTACTTAGAGAATATTAGTCTTTTATTATCAAACTGGCTTATGAAACACACATGTTAGATGTACTAAATGATCTCAAACCATTGAGATGGGAATGCCTACCCCCAAATGACAAATATATAATTAAAATAACTGAGGTCTCACCCATAATTTTTAAAGAAACACAAATGAGAAAAAAATTGGCATTTATAAAAATATAGCCTGCTATGATTTATGGGCATCATATCAAATAGCTGAGGAACTGTCAACAAAATACCTATGCACCCATCACCAACAGTCATTAGTGATCTCTATAGAACCACAAACTAGAAAGTTTAACCTACATATTGGGAAAATTTCTAAAACCTGCCTTAAAAATGAAATAAAATCAAAAGAAACCATTGCCATATGCTATTAAAGGCTCATAGCTTTTGTAAAGAAAAATAATCCCTTACTAGAAACATTTGAATTTACTGAGAAGAAATAATAAAAATAAGTTAGACAAAGGTTAATAATAAATATTTAGATTTTGAATGGTTTTAAAACTGTTCACTGAATTCTCTGAAACTCTAGGATACAGAGTTGATTCATGGGTTCTTCCAATACTTTAAATGAAACTTATTGAAAACTGTTTTTAGCTATTTTAAAATCTATAATAAAAATCATGAACTATCAACATAAATACCTGATTAGGTTTTATACCAAATATATAATGTTGAGGACAACCTAATTATTAATTTGTTTGTTCAAACCTTAGAATAAATCTTGTCTTGCCATTTCTGTGCAATTTAAATTCTTCTGAGTAGGTCCGATTTGGAAGATCAGTTTCTGTCTAATACAGGGCTATGCATTTCTGCTCATGTAAAATTTTAAAGCAAGTACAGTACTATGTTATATGTACCTAAGACTTGGCTGGCATCAAATTGAGACTGTGCACATCTGTTCAACATATGCCTTTGTCATGTTACAAGAGTCAGTTTTAAAATAACAAGTAGGGATGGCTCAGTTGGTTAAGCGATTGCCTTCGGTTCAGGTCATGATCCTGGAGACCCGGGATTGAGTCCCACATCGGGCTTCCTCCTCGACGGGAAGCCTGCTTCTCCCTCTCTCACTCCCCCTGCTTGTGTTCCCTTTCTCGCTGTGTTTCTCTCTGTCAAATAAATAAAATCTTTAAAAAAAAAGGAAAATAAAGAAATATAATACGTGTTGAGATAGATACAATAGTAACTATCATCGATAATCTCTATTTCAAAGTTTGGTGTTCATTAAAGCAATGTTATCCTAATTGGTTGACTTTATAACAAATTATAAAAATTGAGCATATAAAATAAATTATACCAATTAGATGATTTTTATATAGATAATGGAATGAACTTGGTGAATAATAATATAAATAACTTACAATGTGATGTGCTTTGAGTTAGTTGTATAAGCCAAAAAGAAATGTGGGAATATTTCCAGGGGATATCAAGTCTATGTGATAGGGACAGCAGAAGAAATTATGCCTTTCTATGACACATTCTACATACTTCTGTTCAACATATAATAACAAATATTATTCAACACAGAATAATTTGAGAGGTACCTTGCAAATAGGCAAGTGTTTCCAGTTAATTGAGAAGACAGCATTGGAAAATGAACAAAAGAACAACTGAGATGATTAGGTAGAGCTCTCTATTACATTTGTATTTTTGACCTTTCAAATATAATATGTCTAAAGAACTTGAGGCTGTGCAAGTTTAGGAAATTCTCTAGAATCAGAGATTTCTCTGAGTTACCAGTAAAAATTTAGAATTTAAAACAATATGACAGCTTCATTTCCATCCAAGATGGAGTGACAGACTGTAACAACCAAAACAAAGTAATAATGATTTTTAAAAAGACAATATATATAAAACAAAGGATTTCAAGACCATGGGCATCAGCCAACAAAGGGGAATAATCCCTGTGAGACTGGAAACATGAAATAAGCCCACTGATTGCCCCCAGCTTAGTACTATGAGAGACTTTCCAGACTGCAGTGTAGAAAGAACACAGCTACAGGCTGGAAGACTCTGAAATTGAGAAAACAGAACTGATAGTATGAGAAAACCAAGGTATCTTGCTCTTATTCATAGGATGGAGTACTAGAAAGGAGAAAGAGCAGCACAGAAAGAAAATCCTGGCAATTTTAAAGGTGTGTGTGTGTGTGTGTGTGTGTGTATTACATCTTAAGTATCCAGCAGGTATCACTGCTAGTACATGAATATGAGAAAACTACCCAAGACCAGGGATGAAAAACCATCCAAAAGGATTAGAGGGAACTACCTCAGTGATCACATAGGGCCCAGGAGTAATGCCTGCTTCATCCAGCTATGGAAGAAAAAGTCATAAGGCACTGAGTAGAATAACCAATACGGCATTGCCTACGAGTAGTAAATAATCAGTACTAGACTGAGCTCAGACTGTACTAGACTGTACACATCTAACAGATCTTAAAAGCAGTACTTGAAAAGATCAGTTTCCTAGAAATTTAATTGTAGCCCAGAACAGAGCTAAAGAATATATAATGGAATAGAGAAATACCGAGCACCCAGAAAACTAGATCCAAAATATATAAAGAATTCCTAAACTCAACAAATCAAAAGTAAACAGTTCAATTAAAAGTCAGCAAAAGACTTGAGTAGATATTTCTCCAAAGATATACAGTCAGTAAACACGTGAAGATGCTCAACATTACTAATCATTAGGAAAATACAAATCAAAATACAGTGAGATATCACTTCACACACATTAGGATGGCTATTATTAACAACAACAACAACAACAACAACAACAATAACATACTATATGGTCAACTAATCTCTGACAAAGCAGGAAAGAATATCCAATGAAAAAAATACAGTCTCTTCAACAAAGACCTAAATGTGAGACAGGAAACCATCAAATTCTATAGGAGAACACAGGCAGAAACCTCTTTTACCTCGGTTGTAGTAACTTCTTACTAGACACGCAAGGGAAACAAAAGCAAAAATGAACTATTGGGACTTCATCAAGATAAAAATCTTCTGCATAGGGAAGGAAAACAATCAAGAAAACTAAAAGGCAACCAAGGTAATGGGAGAAGATATTTGCAAATGACATATCCAATAAAGGGTTAGTATTCAAAATCTAAAAAGAACTTATCAAACTCAATACACAAAAAACCAAATAATCCAGTTTAAAAATGGGCAGAAGATATGAGTAGATACTTTTCCAAAGAAGACATCTAGATGGCTAACTGACACATGAAAAGGTGTTCAACATCACCCATCATCAGGGAAATACAAATGAAAACCATGATGAGATGCCACCTCACACCTATCATAATGGCTAAAATTAACAACACAAAAAACAACAGGTGTTGTTGGTGAGGATATGGAGAAAGGGGAACCCTATTACACTACTTGTGGGAATGTAAACTGTTGAAGCCACTCTGGAGAATAGTGTGGAGGTTACCCAAAAGGATAAAAAGCAGAACTACCTTAGGATCCAGCAACTGTACTACCAGGTATTTACCCAAAGGATACAAAAATTCAGATTCAAAGGAGTACATGTACCCCAATGTTTATAGCAGCATTATCAACAACAGCCAAACTATGGAAAGAACCTCAATGTCCATTGACTGATGAATAGATAAGGAAGATGTAATACACACACACACACACACACACACACACACACACACACGAATATTAGTTTTCAAAAAAATGAAAACTTGCCATTTGCAATGACATGGATGGAACCAGAGTGCCTTATGCTAAGTGAAATTAGTCAGTCAGAGAAAGACAAATCCCATATGATCTTACTCATATGTGGAATTTAAGACAGAAAAACAGATGAACATATGGGAAAGGGGGAAAGAAAAAAAGAGAAGAGAGAAACAAACCATAAAAGACTCTTAGTGATAGAGAATAAACTAAGGATTGGTATGGGTGATGGGTATTAAAAAGGGCACTTGTTGTGATGAGTACTGGGTGTTGTATGTAAGTGATGAATCACTGAATTCTATTCCAGAAACCAATATTGCACTGTATGTTAACTAAAATTTAAATTAAAAAAGAACAATTCAGAAAATAACAAATTTTGATAAAGATATAGAGGAATTGGAACCACTGTGCAGTGATGATGGGAATATAACAGTCACCATGGAAAAGTCTGGCAGTTTCTCATTAAACACAAAATGACCATATGATTTAGCAATTTAACTCCCAGATGTATAACCAAAAGAAGTGAAAGCAGGGACTCAAATAGACACTAGGACATGAATGTTCATAGCTATATTATTCACATGTACCAAATGGTGGAAACAACCTAAATGCCCTTTAATGAAGGGACAAATAAAATGTAACATTTTTAAAAAGATTTATTAGAAAGAGAATGTGTGAGTGGGGGGAGGGGCAGAGGGAGAGGGAGAGAATCTCAAGCAGACTCCCTGCTGAGTACCGAGCCCCATGTGGTGCTTGATCCCAGGACCCTGAGATCATGACCTGAATCAAAATCAAGAGTCAGCCAGTTAAATGACTGAGCCACACAGGTACCCCCAAATGTGGTATTTTTGACACAATGGAATACTATTCAGTCTTAGAGAGAAATGAAATTCTGATACATGCTATAATATGGATGAACCTTGAAAACATTATGCTGCGTAAAAGAAACCAATCACAAAAGACAACGTATTATATTATTCCATTTACATGAAATGTACTTCCTGTATCTATAAATTAGTACATCAGTGGTTGCCAGGGGCGGGGCAAGGAAAAAGGGAGTGACTGTTTAACAGCTACTGTGTTTATTTGAGGGGTGATGAAAATTTTTGGAATTAGATAGTAGTGATGTTTATATAACTTTGCAAATGTACTAAAATCCACTGATTGTACATTTTAACATGGCTATAATTGTGAGTTTTATGTTGTATAACATTTATCTCAATAAAGATATTAACAAATTGAAGTTAACACTGAATAAAATAAATTATACACTATAACCAGGTAAGCCTTATTCCATGTGTTCAAGGCTGGTTCAGCATTTGAAAACCAATTAATATGACTGATTATATTATTAATATGGTATTGTACCATTATCAACAGATATGAAAAAATTCAGCAAATAGGAATAGAGAGGAAGTTCTTCAACTTAATAAAGAACATCTACAAAATACCTACTGCTAACATCATACTACATGACATTGGCAGAGCAATACATGCACAGATCAATACAACAGAATAGAGAGCCCCATGTGGATCCACAAAAATATGCCTAATTATTTTATTTTTATGACATTTTTATTGAGATATAATTCACACACCATAAATCTCACCTTTTTAGTTATACAATCCATGGTGTTGAATATATTCACAGAGTTAGGCATCCATCACCAGTATCTAATTTCAGAATATTTTTTTACTCCAAAAAGAAATCTTATATCTTAATATGGTCACATGTCACTCTTTTCCAACATTTTCCACTGGAAGTACTACTCCACTTTCTGTCTTTATGGATTTTCCTATTCTGGACATTTCACAGAAATTGAATACTATATGTGGCCTCTTGCTTCTAGCTTCTTTTACTTAGCATGTTTCCAAGACTAATGCAAGTTTATATATAAAGGTATAAATATTTTATTGTTATGGCACAACTGATTTTTGATAAAGAAGCAAAAGCAGTTTAATGGGGCAAGTATATAGTCTTTAAACAAATGATGCTGTAGCAATTGAACATCCATAGACTTAAAAAAATATCAGTTTTGAACTTAACTTCACCCTTATACAAACTTAAGTCAATATGGACTATGAATGTCAGTGAAGCACATAAAATAATCACTATGTTGTACTCCTGAAACTAATATAACATTTTATGGCAACTAAACTTCAATTAAAAAAAACATTATAGGAGACAAAACTTACTAGAGATTGGAAAAAACATAAAAGAAAGCAAATCTTCAAAATTTAGGACTAGGCAATAGTTCTTAGGGTTGGCACTAAAAGCATAAACCATTTTAAAAAGTGGCAAATTGGACTGCATCTTTATTATTTTGCTCTTCGAAAGACCTTAAGGGGATGAAAAGATAAGCTACAGACTGGGAGAAAATATAGCAAACTACATACCCAATAAGACTAGTATGTTGAATACATAAAGAGTTCTCAAAATGCAATGGTTAAAAAAAATCCAATCAGAAAATGAAAAAAAAAAGGCACGAAGAGACAGACATTTCACTGAAGAGGATATACAGATGGCAAATATCAAGAGATATCAAAAGACATTTCACATCATTAGCCACTGAAAAAAAACAACCTCAAACCAAAATGAGATGTCATTCACTACATCACCTACTCAAATGGCTAAAATAAAAATAAATGATAACACCAAATACGGGAAAAGGATGTAGAAAAACTGGATCACTTATACATTGCTGGTGGGAATGTAAAATGATACAGCTAGCCTGGATAACAATTTGACAGTTTCTTATAAAACTAAACCAGGCAACCATCACTTGCATTTGAGCAATAATCCCAGAGGCATAAAAAGTTATGTTCATGCAGACCTGTATACAAATATTCATAACAGCTTAATTCATTATAGTCCCACACTGGAAACAGACCAGATGTTCCTCAACATGTGAATGGTTTTAAACTGCAGCAATAAAAGGAACAAATTATTGATACACACATCCACTTGAAACTGCTGAATGGACAGAGTCAATTTCAGAAGGATGTATATGATTCCTTTTATATAACATTCTAGAAATGAGAAAATTATAGATATGGAGAATATATTAGTGATTACCATAGGTTAAACATAAATGTTTCATGGGTGTGGCTAATAAAAGGGCAACCAAAAGGAGCATCATCATAATGGAAGTTTTCTGTATCTTTAGTGCATAAATGTCAACATTTTGTTTTTTAATATTGTATTAGAGTTTTGCAAGATGTTACTATTGGGGGACACTGGGTGAAGGACACACATGATCTCTATTATTTTTTATGTGTGCATACAATCTACTGTTATTTCAAAATAAAAAATTTATTTCAATTTAAAAGACTTTTTCAGAGTTATAAAAGCTAAAAGAATTTATCACCAGCATACCCAAAGTATAAAAAATGTTACAGCACATCCTTAGGAAAAAGTCAAATAACAGCAGACAGAAATATGGATCTCTACAAAGAAATATAGAGCACCAGAAATAGTAATTACAAAAGATAGTTATTTTATTGTGTGTACTATAAACCCTAAAGTAACCACTAGAGTAATAAAACAGAGTTATAGCTGATACTCATGCAATAGAATAACAATACTCATTTGATCCAAAAGAAAGAAAAAGAAGGAAAGGAGGACAAAGAATAGATGGGAGAAACAGAATACAGATGACAAGATGACGACTTAAACCTAATCACATCCACAATCACATTAAATGTAAATATTCTAAAAACACCAATTAAAAGGTAGAGACTGTCAGACTGGATTTAAGAAAGCAAGACTCAACTACAGCCCACCAACAACAAATATACTTTAAAATAAAGACACAAGAGGTTAAAAGTAAGAGGATAAAAAATGTAATATACTAACACTAATCAAAATAAATCCAGAGTATTTATATTAATCACACAAAGTAGATTTTACAGCAAAGAATATATTGGGAACAAAGAAGTTCATTTTATAGTGATAAAGAGGTCAATTCATAAAAAGGACATTTCTTTTAAAAAAAAGATTTTATTTATTTATTTGACAGAGAGAGAGAGATCACAAATAGGCAGGGAGGCAGGCAGAGAATGAGGAGGAAGCAGGCTCCCTGCTGAGCAGGGAGCCCGATGTGGGACTTGATGCCAGGACCCTGAGATCATGACCTGAGCCAAAGGCAGAGGCTTAACCCTCTGAGCCACCCAGGCACCCTAAAAAGGACATTTCTAAATGTTTATGTACCTAATAACAGCTTCATAATACATAAATGAAAAACTAACAAAACTGCAAGGAGAAATAGACAAATGCACAATTATACAGAGAAATTTCATTACTCCTTCCCCAATAATGGATAGAGTAAGTAGACAGAAAATCAGTAAGGAAACAGAAGGCTGCAAATACTATCATGCAAGGTGAACTAACTGATATATAAAGAACTGCCCACTAAGCATTTGAAGAGTACACATTCTTTTTAACCAACACATGAATCATTTACCAAGACAGACCATATTCTGGGTCCAAAAAAGGCTCAATATATTTAAAAGGATTTTAAGTCACATAAAGTATTGTCTCATCACAATGGAATTAAAATAGAAATCAAGAGCAGAAATATATCTGGAAAATAGTCAAGTATTTGGAAATTAAGTAACACACTTCTAGCTAATCGATGGGTCAAGGAAAAAATCAAAAGGGAAAGCAGAAAAAGACTTTGATTTGAATAATGATGAATATACAATATATCAGAATATAAAATTCAGAGGAAATTTATGGTAATTAAAGGCCTATATTAGAAAAAAGAAGAAAAAGGGGTGCCTGGGTGGCTCAGTTAGTTAAGTGTCTGACCGTTGATTTTGGCTCAAGTCATGATCTCAGGGTCCTGGGACTGAGCCCCGCATCGGGTTCCTTGTTCAGTGGGGAGTCTGCTTGAGGATACTCTCTTCTTCTCCCTCTGCCCCTCCTCCACTCATGTGCGTGCTCTCTCACTAAAATAAATAAATCTTAAAAAAGAAAAACAAAGTTCTCAAATCAATGACCTTAGCTTTCTATATTAAGTAGGATAAGAACAAATTAAATCCACATAAAAGGAAATGTTTGCAGAAATTAACAATGTGATCCTAAAATTTATAATGAAATGTAAAGCACCTACGATAGTCAAAACAGTTTTGAAAAAGATGCTAGGGCACCTAGGTGGATAAGTCAGTTGAGTCTCTGACTTGTGGTTTCTGCTCAAGTCATGGTCTTGGGATTCTGGGAATAAACCCTGCAATGGACTCCATGCTCAGTGGTGGGTCTGCTTCTCTGCCTCTCTCCACATCTCCCTTTGCCCCTCCCCGTGCTCACATACTCTCTAAAATAAATAAATCTTTTAAAAAAAAAGAAAAGAAAAAGAACAATGCTGAAGGACTTACACTACTTTGCTCAGGACAGTATAAAGCTACAGTAAGCAAGACAATATGTTACTGTACAAAGACAGAGAAAACAATATTGGCATTTGTTTTTTATTATATTGTCAATTATGCCTTTATATAGTCAACAGATTTCCAACAAAGGTATGAAAGCAACAGATAGGGAGAGAACTGTTCAATAAATGGTGCATAAAAAGGGTATATAGGGTATATATATATGCAAATAAACAAATCTTGGCTCTCATTATATACTATATACAAAATTAAGTCAACATGAATCACAGGTCTAAATGTAAGAGTTAAAACTATAAAAGTTCTAGACAAAATCATAAGAGAAAATCTCAGTGTCTCTAAGTTTGCCAGATTTCTTAAATATGACATAAACCACAAATCATGAAAGGAAAAAAATATAAATCAGATTTCATCAACATTAAAAATGTTTACCCTTCAGAAGACATCACTGTGAAAATGTAAAAGCACGCCACAGACCAGGAAAACATGTATTTTCAAAATATATACCTGACAAAGGACTTGTATCTAGAGTATATAAGGAACTCTCATAACTCAATAATAAGATGTTAAAGAACTTAGTAAAAATAGGCAAAATAGTTAAACAGACACTTCACCAAAGAATATATTTCGATGGCAAATAAGCACATGAAAAGATGTCTGATATTATTAGCCATCAGAGAAATGTAAATTAAAGCCACTATGAGATAATACTATACAACCACTAGAATGGCTATAGTTAACACTATACCAAGTCTTGGCAAGGATGTAGAACAACTGGAATTCTCAAACATTGCTAGTGGTAGTGTAAAATTTAGAAGTCTGGCAGTTTTAAAAAAGATAAATATACACCTTCCATATGTTCCAGACATTCCGCTATTGGAATAGCGGAATGTCTGGAACATATGGAAGGTGTATAATAATAAATGCATATGCACACAGAAACTCTCATACACAAATGTTCTTAGCAGCCTTATTTATAATAGCTAAAAGTAAATATAAGTCAAATAGCTATCAATAGTTGAGAGGGAAAACAGATTGTCATATAGCTATATTACTACTCAACAGTAAAAGAGGAATGAACTACTCATACACACAACATAGATGAATACAAAAATAGTTATGCTGAGTGGAAGAAGCCAGATAAAGAGTTCATAATGAATGAATCCATTTACAGAAAATTCTAGAATGTGTAAACTAATCTATAGTAACGAGAAGTAGATTAGTAATTGCCTGGAAGAGAAGGAAGTGATGGGGAAGGGAATGGAGGGAATACAAAAAGGCACGAGAAAATTTTTGGGGGGTGGTGGATATTCATTATCTTGATTGTGGTAATGAGTGTATACATCAAATTGTACACTTTAAATGTGTTTTATTGTATGTCAATTATATCTCAATAAAAGTGTTAAAAACTAAAAGGAAAAATATGGCAATAGTTAACACAGTCACAATGTTATTCATAATTATTTTACTATTTTTAAAGATTTCTAAGTGTTTAACATCAAGCCCCAAGAAAAGCCAGGTCTTTCTAGTCAAAGGACCAGGAAAATGGCAGACTAGCAAGACAGGAATCTTGTACACAGTCATCTCCCTACTCTACCTAAACACCACAGGTAAAACTGTGGCCCCACCCACATCACCTTCAGTAAAGGCCAGATGGGAAACTTGGATATCAACTCTAGCCTAGCTGTAGGGATGTGCCCCTCCCACCTCCCCACTGGGAGATGTCAGAGTAGACAGAGTAGGAGTTGGGACCTTCTTCTCTGACTGGCTGTAACAAGGTTTCCCCACCCCTTGGTGTCAGTAGAAACCATTTGGATAAATCTGGGCTTCCATTTCCACCTAATGGTAAGAAGGCACTCCTCCCTGCAAGGGTGGTATCAGTGGAGGTCTCATTGGGAGCCTGAACTTCCACTTCTGCCTAGCAGTAACAAGGCATTCTCGTCCTAACTAGAGCGTCAAGAAAGGTTGAAACACTGTATTTTAACTAACCAGAGTTTAAATAAAAACTTAAAAAAAGAAATCACTCATCATACTAAGATCCAGAAGAACCTCAACCTGAAAGAGAAAATAGTCAACAGAAACCAATACTGAGATGACAAGAGATTAGAATTATCTGATTAGGATTTTTAATCAGTTATCATAATAAGCTTCTTCAAGGAGAAATTATGAACACAATAGAAACAAATAGAAAAAAATAAGTTTCAGCAAAGGAAGAGAAGTTATAAAGAAGAACAAAATGGAAATTTTAGAACTGAAAGATAAAATAGCCAAATTAAAAACTTGATGGGCTCAACAGCACAAGGAACTGAATAGAGGAAAGAATCAGAAAACTTGAAAACAGAACAGTAGGCGTGCCTGGGTGGCTCAGTTGGTCAAGCAACTGCCTTCTGCTCAGGTCATGATCCCAGAGTCCTGGGATCAAGTCCTGCATCGGGCCCTTGCTCAGCAGGAAGCCTGCTTCTCCCTCTCTCATTCCCCCTACTTGTGTTCTCTCTCTAGCTGTGGTTCTGTCTGTCAAATAAATAAATACAATCTTTAAAAAAATAGAATAAAATAGGTTAAGATTAAGCGAACTATAGTACATCCATACCAGAGAAAATTACTCAACAATAAAAAGGAAAAACTATTGATATAGGCAACAAACTGGATGTATCTCAAAAGTATCATGCTCAGAGAACAAAAGTCAGTCTGAAAAGGTTACATATGGTATTTTCTTTATATAATACTAAAGAAATGACAAGGCTTTGCAGATGGAAATATAGTGGTTGCCAGAAGTTAGAGATAAGTGAAGGATGCGAGGGGGTGGACTTTATTCTGAAGGGGTAGGAGGCAAGTGGGAGACCTTTGTGGTGATGGAATAGTGCTGTCTCTTGGTTGGTTATACAATTTTCACATGTGATAAAATGACATAGAACCATATACACACAGAGTACCAATGTCAGTTTTCTGGTTTGATGTAGCACTCTATATAAACTGTAACCATTGGAGGAAATTGGATAAAGGGTACAAGAGACATCTCTGGACTATCTTTGCAATTTCCTGTGAATTTTTAAAAATAAAAGCTTATTTTAAAATATTTCAATATTTTATACTCAAATTTATATTAACTTTTATACTAATTAAAATATCAGGGGTGCCTGGGTGGCTCAGTCATTAAGCATCTGCCTTCAGCTCAGGTCATGATCCCAGAGCCCCGGGATCGAGTCCCACTTTGGGCTTCCAGCTTGGTTGGCAGGAAGCCTGCTTGGAGCTCCCTCTCTCACTCCTGCTGCTTGGGTTCCCTCTATAGCTGTGTTTCTCTCTGTCAAATAAATAAACTCTTTAAAAAATAAAATGTCGGGGTGCCTGGGTGGCTCAGTTGGTTGAGCAACTGCCTTCAGCTCGAGGTCATGATCCTGGAGACCCGGGATCAAGTCCCGCATCGGGCTCCCTGCTTGGCAGGAAGCCTGCTTCTCCCTCTCTCACTCCCCCTGCTTGTGTTCCCTCTCTCGCTGTGTTTCTCTCTGTCAAATAAATAAAATCTTAAAAAAATGTCACATATGTTTTATATTATACTATTAATAAATATTTATTGTAACATATAATGTTAAAAAAGAAAAAATAAAATCAAGACATTGGAAATAACTAGAAGCACACTTCAACAAATATGAATGATGGTTATGAATGATGGGTGAGATTCTGCAGGCCAGAGAGACATCCTAGAGTTGGAAAACAAAATCATTATACTTCTTGTATCCAAAGTACACACTACCAAATCACTGACTACCAAAGAGAAGTAAAATTGAAGGTTACTCTAATTCAAGTATAGGTTACACATCATGAGAGAAAGGTTATTTTCAAAATGTGGGAACATTATCTTTTGGATAGCAAGGTAGATACAGATTATTGTTACATTCTCTCAGTCTTTAAAAACTTTTGGTGGGGGAGGGATGGTTAGGGGAGATCAGAATTTTGGCTCTTTGGTGATAAATGATTCTTTTTTTTCCTTAGGGTGCAGTGTTAATAGAATTTTGTTTCCTCCAGAAATAAAATAGATTAAAAACCATTGTTCCAAAGCACCAATTTTTAATTATTAGGCAGTGCTAGGCCTATGACCATTTGATTTGGGGATCTTATCCAAATCATTTTAAGTTAAAGTGACTCAATTAACTTTGGTTGGAGAAATTCACACTAACCTTTAGTAAGATTGTTAATACTCTGGGATACCATCCTAGAGGACACAATGTTGGAGTAATCAAGATGCCATAAAGAATATGTTGCTCCTTAGATAAATACAGTGATCTCAGCTCTAGCCATTTATAATAAAGTTACTTTATAAAAATATGGAATATGAGATTATCTAATAAAGGTTTTATCTGGGTAACATTGATAAAGATGAGAGGGTAAAAGCAGGAAGTATTTTCCACAAATACAAAAAAAAGGAAAACTAAGTTTTCTTTAGTGTCTTTCTCTTATTAGGTAATAACTTAATAGGGAATTTCCACTAAGACAGAGGGTTTCAAGAGCAAGGAATGAATGTGGGTGGTAGTGGTGGAAGAAAACAAAAATAAGGAAAGATAAGAGATCTGTAAGTAAGGTTCAGTACTAGACCAAGGTAGTGACAAAGAGGAGGGACAATGAGGAATACAAACTTTCTTTTGGTCTAACCTCATTATTCTCTTCTTAGCTCAAAAAATGTCCCTTGTAATTGCTGAAGAAGAAAAACAAAGCTGGGGGCATCTCGTTACCTGACTTCAGGCTTTATTACAAAGCTGTGATTACCAAGACAGCGTGGTACTGGCACAAAAACAGAGAAATAGACCAATGGAACAGAGTGGAGAGTTCACATATGGACCCACAAATCTATGGGCAAATCATCTTTGATAAAGCAGGAAAAAATATCCAGTGGAAAAAAGACAGTCTCTTCAATAAATGGTGCTGGGAAAATTGGACAGCTATGTATAGAAGAATGAAACTAGACCATTCTCTTACACCACACACAAAGGCAAACTCGAAATGGATGAAAGACCTCATCGTGAGGCAGGAATCCATCAAAATCCTGGAAGAGAACATGGGCAGTAACCTCTTTGACATCGGCCACAGCAACTTCTTTCAAGACACGTCTCCAAAGGCAAAGGAGACAAAAGCGAAAATGAACTTCTGGGACTTCATCAAAATAAAAAGCTTCTGTACAGCAAAGGAAACAGTCAACAAAACAAAGAGGCAACCCACACAATGGGAGAAGACATTTGCAAATGATACTACAGACAAAGGGCTGGTATCCAAGATCTATAAAGAACTACTCAAACTCAACATCCAAAAAGAAGATGAACACATCAAAAAATGGGCAAGAGACATGAAGAGGCACTTCTCCATAGAAGATATACAAATGGCTAACAGACACATGAAAAATTGTTCAGTGTCACTAGCTATCAGGGAAATTCAAATCAAAACCACACTGAGATACCACCTTACACCAGTCAGAATGGCCAAAATTAACAAGTCAGGAAACAACAAGTGTTGGAGAGGCTGCAGAGAAAGGGGAACCCTCTTACACTGTTGGTGGGGATGTAAACTGGTGCAGCCGCTTTGGAAAACAGTGTGGAGATTCCTTAAAAAATTAAAAATAGAGCTACTCTATGACCCTGCAATTGCACTACTGGACATTTACCCCAAAGATACAGATGTAGTGAAAAGAAGGGCCATATGCACCCCAATGTTCATCGCAGCAATAGCCCCAATTGCCAAACTGGAAAGAGCCAAGGTGCCCATCAACAGATGAATGGATAAAGAAGATGTGGTACATATATACAATGGAATACTATGCCTCCATCAGAAAGGGTGAATATCCAACTTTTGTAGCAACATAGACTGGACTGGAAGAGATTATGCTGAATGAAAGGGGTAACCTGGAGGACAGTGGGAGAAGGAAAGTAAATGGGAAGTAGGGTAATCCAGGGAGAAAAACAAAACAACAGAGACTTTGGACACAGAAACAAACTGAGGGACTTGGGGGGAGGGGGTGGAGGGATGGGAGAGCCTGGTGGTGGGTACTGGGGGCACCTATTGCGTGGACCACTGGGTGTGGGGAATGGGGAATGAATCCTGGAACACTGGGAAAAAAATTTAAGTAACAATAAAAAAAATTTTTAAATGTAGTTACCAATAAGAAGCTGGAGGGGATAGGGTGGATGGAACAGAAATAAAATCTAGGCTTATGTGAAAAAAAAAATGTCCCTTGTGCCCACCTCTTCCTTTCTGGCTAGCTCACTGCTTGTCCCTATTATATCTTACTGATACCTAATCAAGATTTATTATAGCAGAGCTTCCCCCATGGACTCTGGAAGGTCAATGTTAGTCTCATTTTTGAAAGGAAAGTTCAATGCAGTTGACAGATGAAATGCAATTAAAGTCTAGACCCTCAAATTTCGTTGGTTTAAGTCTTATGCCTGATAATCACCCATCATCATATCCTTTTTAGTCAGAGGGCACTAAAGCTAACTAAGGCATCAGACAGAGAACTCCAAACTATGCTGCTCTGGGGAATATGCATAATGTACTGCAAATATCAAGGGCTGGATTTAGTGCTCACAAGCACTATAACCAGTGACGCCTCTCTAGTGCTAGGTCCAAATATAACACATCAAGCTGCTAATTGTTTTCATTTAGTGAAGCTTTTAAAATGTTTAATAATTTACTTTCATAATACTGCCAAAGTCGAGGTCACATAAGGGAGAAGCTGCAGCATTCTATAGGCATAATTCATAGCTTTCCATTCAATCTAGATACTTCAGTTGCACTGTCATATTTTTAAACTGATATATCTAATTATTTTTAGAGAGCATACCCATACCACTTACTCCCTTCAGAAAACATTTTTCATTCACCAATAAACATTTCATCAGAGACGTTTGATCACCCACCAAATGTATCTTCCTGTAATAGATACTGAGACAGAAAAAAAATGGAAAGCAAATTTCTCTCCTGAACGGTCAGTCAAAAATGGATATAATGACATGGTCACTTGCAAAGCAGGACAACCACTAAAGCCCAAAAACTTCTAGGAAATCTCCTTCACTCTCAGGAAGGCTGGTATGCCCTGCTTATTTCCAGAAAACACTTTCATGGCTTAACTGCATTTGTGTAAGGGCATCAGGAATTGTATTCTACCAATCATCTTTGTAAATCTTATCTATAGTCATGGGTTCCAAAGACCATCAATCCAGAAACTCCACCAAAGCCCAATTTCAAGCCATAAGAAGCTAGTAGCAAAGCTATATTTTCCACAGGCCACAACAAATCCACTTTTCTGGGCACAAGGTGATATGCAGGTATTTCTAGCTAACAATAAAAGTAGCTTCTTTGTCCCAAAGTACCTATGCAAATAAATACTATCCCTTCTTAGCACCATGAATAATACAATCTTACCTATTAACATCTGAAAGGCCAAGAGTGTTAGTTATTGACCTTGCTGAGTTCTAAGGATAACAACTTTTATTTATTTCATCTTTCAATAGAATATTAAGGGAAATCACCTTTCCCCTTCTATTATTTCCATCCAGTTCAGTTCGTTTAATGAATGTACTGATTAGTTACTGACTGTCCATCATCTTTAAATTTAATTTGAGGGGTGCCTGAGTGGCTCAGGGGGTTAAGGATCTACCTTTGGCTTAGGTCATCATCCTGGGGTTTTGGAATCAAGCCACACATCAGGCTCTCTGCTCAGTGGAAAGCCTGTTTATCTGTTACCCTCTGCCTGCTGCTCTGCCTGCTTGTGCTCTCTCACTCTTTCTCTGCCAAATAATGAATAAAATTTAAAAAATAAAATCAATTTGAAAAGTAGATTTAGAAAAAACATCATTTGTGTTTAGAGGTAGGCTGGGCACTCATAAAGCCCAGGCTGTGCACAGTCCACACATCTGAATTATGCACACACTGTACCAAGTGTCACAAAATGTTCTATTCAGCCAGCTGGAGACACAGATCTCACACTGAGGAGTGCAGTGCTTCCTATAGGCACAATGCTCCTGTGAGTAGTCAATAAATCTTTATTAAAAGCTTCCTCACAGAGGGAAAAAGGGAGAGACAAGTGAGCTAGGGGAGGGCCAGTTGGAAGCTTCTGTAGCTGTTTCAGAAGGGAAGACTTATTGGAAACAAAAGGGAATGTCCGTAACCTTTCTAGCAGAGGGCATTGGCGACTGAGAGAAGTGGCCACAAATCATTCTGGAATAAAGGGGATTGGGTAGTCATTTTAAGCCTTTGGCAACTAGATTGCTTTGCACCAAAAATACACAACCTTCTGTGAGTAAAGCATTGCTGTGTGTCCTTGTTGCCACCAATAGTATCTGCTTTTGAAAAGGCATGCTCAGGGATTATACAGTAAATATATATACCTTTCTAGGTAACTTATCCAGTATCTTCAACTATCTAGAATTAGTCAATAACCTAGAAGACAGCCAATAATATACATTCTAATGATCAAGCATTAAGATATATATTTGCTCATAAAAATATAGCAAAACATAACGTTAGGTTTAGGTTCTCTTAATAGGGGTGCCTATCTCTTCGAATGTATAGTCACTCTTAAAATTGTGCCTAAAAATAACAAGCATATTTATCTGGTTCCAGGGGCACTAATCAGGAATGGGGAGCTGCCAAATACATCAAGTAGTAACAGTTGACAGCAGTGGAAGAGATTAAAGAACTATAAAAAGCAGATATGAAATTTAAAAAGCATAGCAGTCTGGAGACATTTAGTGTAGAGGCAAAGAGTTCTATTCATATCAAGTGTCCCCAGGGAACAGGTATAGTAGAGCAAAGCAACGCTTGAGGTCATAATGTTGGCAAAACTCTACCATTGTCCTGATTTTGTTATACAGTAATACATGAATAGCAGAAGGTCTTCTTGAGGTGGTGTCCTGACAGTGGGGTGGGGGATGGGGGAACATGGCACTTACTAGTCATATGGCTTCAGATGCATCAGTTAATCATTAAGTGTCAGATTTTTTTTTATCTGTAAAATGTGGATACTTACTACTTCCCTTACAGGATTGTCATAATGACAAAATAAGATACTGTGCATAAAAGCACTAAGTAAAACCAAGTGTTAAAAAATGGTAGCTTTCTATTTACTTTGTTCTGCTTACTCCAAAATGGGACTATAAGAATCTATAGTGGCTATCTTACCTTTTTCAAAATTTTCTGTGCTTTCTCGTATAACATATTGCTCCTCCTCTTATATTTGCCAGGTATTATAATGCCATCACTCTAGGTAGAACTGAATTCTATAGGCATCCTGATGCTTTCCTTTCCATTCATACCTGAGCAGTGACCCTGGTGATGTTTTTAACCCTTTCTCTAGCTTTCCTTTGCTTTTCATTCCTTCTGATGCATCCTGGTTCTGACACTTAGAGCTCAACTCTAACTGCTTTTCTTATACTTAGTTTCCCCCAACTCATTTGAGCTTTCCTGTATCTGCTGTAAAGACAGCTTTATGTATGTTATCCCTTGGATCAAAAGCTTTCATTGTCTTCCCAGTGCCTTCAGGATAAAATCCAAACTCACCAAACCGGCATTCATTAAAACCCATGGGAGGCATTTCTCACAGGTCTCAAGAAAATCTGTGCTTGCTTCTTCTGAGAAATTCATTCATTTTTACTTCATGGACCCCTGCAAATCTTATAGCTAGTATTTTCCTCTTTGATCTGTCTGCTAAGACACTCAGAGTCAAGCTTAGGGCACAGTTATAAAATCCCCAACACTGTGTACTTGGTTTAAACCTTACCAAGGCCTCATTTTAGTTTCTTACATTTATTATCCCTTCACACTCATTTCTCTGTCAATTTATTCATCCTGTTATTGTATTAGTTTCTCAGTAAACCAACTCAAATCCTGTTACAATGAAGTAGAGTATAAAATGATACGTGAGACTAAAAAAACAAAACAAAACAAAAAAACATGACCATAGGAACAGAAGTGGAAAAGAAAAGACTGGGTAGCAAGAGAGGGAGCAAGAATGAAGATGAAAATGATCTTTACTGATATAAAAATATTAATTCAACTGTAAGGAAAGTAGAGAGAACTCTATGAGGAACATTTACTATGAGCATTTATAATAATCTAAAAAGAAAATAAATGAAGCATTTATAATAATAAGTCTGTTCTTGACATCTCCAAAAATAGGAAGTTCTACTGCTTACCTTTTGTCTTAAAATATATTATCAACCAAAAATTTAGTGAGGTCAAAGCTAAGCAGAATATGATGATGACTTATATTTGTACTGCTTTGCTGCTTACAAAGCCCTTTCACATACAGAATTTCAATGGAACCATTCTGGACTCTTCTGTTGTAGAAGCCATTCACATTGGCAAGAAGCTTTTGCAAGCAGCATTCTCCATGGATCTTTAAAGATGTGGTATTTGCTGTAATAGAAAATTGTATGGTATGTTGTTTGTCCCCTCTAAATCCTCCTTTAATGGCATTTCATTTTGTTCTTTAAGTCACCAAACTCTACTATGCCAATGTTAGCTGATCTCTACTTGTTCTTATATTGAGCCTCTTTTCAAACATCGGATCCAACCCTCCCTTCCTTCCCCTCAGGTCCCAGCCCCCAAAGAACAGCTTTCTACTTCTTTGCACGCCCAGACCATTCCCTCTCAAACTTCTACCTTTCCAAGAAGGCATTTGTGTTTGAAACATTTCAGCTATGAAGACCACCCACTATGGGGCTCACTTACTGTTCTCATTCCATACTGCACTGTACCAACTTGTATCTTTAGATTGTAAGCTCCTCAGAGAAAGGATTTTCTTCTTTGTTTAGTGCAATCAATCTATTGTAAAGTACTGTGTATACTTACAGAATATCACTAATGCGGTTCTTCCTGGGTTTCACAGGAATTATCTACTTAGTCATGTGATTTCACTTGGGCATCATTTTTCCTCCCCTGACTTACTTGGGGCCCTCTTCCAGATTTTTTTTAAAGTAAAAAATTAGCACCTTCTGTTTTCAAGAGTGCCGTCAGCTACACATTTGAACGTACATTCTTCATCCTGCTTTATTCTATTTCTTACAGATAACAATATCAAATTAAATACCTTCCAAGAGTCTGCTACAAAGGTAAAACACAAAGCCATTTTCCTTCTGGCTAATCTACAGATAATCTTATTTACTCCTGCTGTACAGAAAAATGACACTGGTCCACTTGGAATTGAATATATTTCAGCTATCATTAGTTACAATGCTATATCAGGGGAACAATGTTGGCTAAAAAAAAATAAAACCACTGATGTCCCTAAAACAAACAGAGGGTAAAGAACTTTAAGATACACAGTATTTTGAATAACAAATTCCATTTTTCAATTAATGTAAATATTTAATGACTTGAGGTAAACTTTAAAAATCAAAGTGCATTAGGGGATAAACAGATCAGATAGTACATAAATTGTGTGGAACCAGGAGGCACACATAATCCCAGATCCCCTTCAGCAATTGGTTTCATAAATATCAACATGGAGAGAAAAGTGTCTTTTTTTGCCAAACTTGTCTCAAACTTTTGCTCAAAAAATATTTGCTGAATATAAATGCTGTTCCTAGGCCTAAGTAACAGTTTTTTAAAAAAGCCTAAATGTGGGCAATGGAAGAGAGAGAAGGAAGCATATTAGAATAATCCATAAACTGTGATTATCAAACTCTTTCTAAAAACACAGAGGAACACTTTGACACTAAATCTGCTTTCTCTAGGAAAATCTAGTCCATGCCATTGGAGCACTTCATATAAGGTCCCTATTTCATCCAATTCATGGGTTATAGTCTTACTCTCCATCCAATGCCCAATTCTTACTCTTTGTTATACAGGTGGAGATATACACCTTCTAAACACTGTGCCTGACATTTGCAAGTAGTCTTAAATAAAAGTTACAAAGAGCATATGGTAATAGAATTGGAGGGATACAAACATGAATTATTTTAGCATCTAGAGTACATTTCAGTATAAACCCTACTTCAGAGTGATAAACAAAAAATGCAAACAAATTGCTTGAGAATGATGACTTTATAGCCAAGAGATGCTATTAAGTTCATATCTGTAGCCACATAAATTTATTCCATAGGGAGACTGCACCCATATGGAGATCTTTGCCCAAAGATCCATCGAATCCTGGCAGTGCAAACATATCAGGACAGGTGCAGATTTTATTACCAATGCCCTCTTAGGGGCATTTTAAAGGTGTATGGCTAATAGAAAATAAAATATGATATCTCAGGTGAAGTCAAGATGATTAAAATTTGGATTGTTAAAACAGCATTTTTTAAAAGATTTTATTTATTTGACAGAGAGAAACACAGCCAGGAAGGGAACACAAGCAGCAGGAGGGAGAGAGGGAGAAGCAGGCTTCCTTCCTTAAAAAACTAAAAATAGAGCTACCCTATGACCCTGTAATTGCACTACTGGATATTTAACCCCAAAGATACAGATGTAGTGAAAAGAAGGGCCATATGTACCCCAATGTTCACTGCAGCAATGGCCACAATCGCCAAACTGTGGAAACAGCCAAGGTGCCCTTCAACAGATGAATGGATAAAGAAGATGTGGTACATATATACAATGGAATATTATGCCTCCATCAGAAAGGATGAATACCCAACTTTTGTAGCACATGGACTGAACTGGAAGAGATTATGCTGAGTGAAATAAGGCAAGAAGAGAAAGTCAAGTATCACATGGTTTCACTTACTTGTGGTGCATAAGGACTAATATAGAAGACAGTAGGAGAAAGAAAGGAAATGGGAAATAGGGTAAATCGGGGAGGGAAACTAAACATTAGAGACTTTGGACTCAGAAACAAACTGAGGGTCTTGGAGGGGAAGGGGTGGTGGGTACTGAGGGCACGTATTGCATGGAGTACTGGGTGTGGGGCATAAACAATGAATCCTGGAATACTGAAAATAAATAAATAAATTTAAAAAGAAGGTGCTCTCTAATGCAGGAGAAAAATATACTATGGTCTCAAATATCCTTTTCTCATAAAGAAAAGCTTTCACTTGTTCAAGCTAACCAGTGCTCGAAATGCAAAAAAACAAATTGCCCAACTCTTCCAATACTACTTCAAAATGAACATATGAAACTTGATTTTCATTACAATGTTACTTCACACTAATAAATCCAAAAACTTAGACCTAGATTTTACATATAATATATAGAAAAACTAACACAATTACTGAGCTTCATCTTCTGGACAAGAATGCCAAGTTAGTCTCTCTTCATAAAAAGCAATTACAATTTGAGGACACTTCATATTTGCCTCTTTTGCCAGCACCAAGTTTGCCTCATCTCAATCTTTCCATTTCATGAGAAACATTAATTTTCCATTGCTGTCTGTGGCACCAATTATTCCTTCAGGATCAAGACCTCTGGCAAAGCCTCTTGGTTTATCAGCAGTATCTCTTCTCTTATTTGCTGTCATCTGATTTCCTGTCGGATACAGGTTTTCTTTTTGTTCCATATTTTTCTCTACCAGCTTTTTGAGAATTAAGAAATGCTTCAGTTAACTCTGGACAATGAGTAATTTCTTCAGGTTCCCAAGTACTGTCGGCATATGTAAATCCCTTCCATCCCAGGAAATACTCCACCTTCCACTACAACTAAACTGAAGTACAGTTCAGTACTTTTTCTACCACTTTTTCAGGATCTGCTTCTTCTACATTTTTACACTTTCCAATTGTTTCTTTTCCATTTTTTTTGCAATGTAGTTTTATTGGACTTGAAGTCTTTTTTATTGCAGATTTGAAGAACTATTATTCACCTTCTTGGAGCAGTTCTGGGTTTCTAGTCTGCAGTGTCTTCCCCTTTATTTATTAATGTAGATTTTGCCCTGCAAACCCTTTAGTTTTTAAAAGTAATTAAATATTTCAATCTTTTATTTTATTGCATCTTCATTTTGAAGCACAATTAGAAAAGTATTTGTCCTTATGATGGTTATAAAAGGATTTACCCATATTTTCTTCTAATACTTGTGCTGTTTCAGGTTTTCATTTAAATCTCTGACCCCTTTGGAGTCTATGGTATCTTTTTACAAATAGCTGTTCTGGTTATCTATCAATATATAACAAACTACCCCTAAACTTAGTGGCTTAAAATAAAATTGGTTTTATTAGATTCCATAGCTCTGTGTGTAGATTTGACTCAGCTGGGCAGTTTTGCTAATCTTGCTCAGATTCTCTTGTACAGTTGCAGTACTAAATGGCTGAGCTGGGGTTACTTAAGGGCTTGATTTTAATGCTGGAAAGGCAGGGTATTTCTCTTTCTGCATGTAGTTCCAGTGCTACTTCTCTCCATATGTCCTCTCCATTTAGTCTTTCCAGCAGGGTAGCTGCATTGCTTCTTACTCTTTTTTCTCTTTTTCTTTCCATTTTAAAACAGTTTTATTGTGATAGATTTCATATACCATAAAATTCACCTACTTATGGTATATAGTGTTTTGTGGTTTTTAGTGCACAGAATTGTATTACCATCACCACAATGTAACTTGCAAGTATTTTTAACATCTCAGAAAGAAAACCTGTATTCATTAACAGTCATGCTTCATTCCTGCTGCAGCCCTCATCCCTATTCTGGCCTTAGTCATTGATCTACTTTTCTGTCTGTATGAACTTGTAATTTCTGGATATTTCATATAAAAGGAATAATATAATATATAGTCTTTTTGACCAGTTTCTTTTATTTAGCACATTTCAAGTTTCATCCATGTAGCATATATCAGAACTTCCTTTTTTAATAAAAATAACAATCCATTGTACCATGACATCACAATTTACCCAGATATCTGTTGGTGGACATTTAGGTTGTTGCCTATTTTTGGCTATTATGCACAATGCTTCTTTGAACATTTTTGTATAAATTTTTGTGTGGACATATGTTTTTATTTCTCAAGTATACACCTAATAGTGGAATTACTGGGTCATCTGTTTAGACTCTTTTTAAAATGCTGTTAGAAATTTTTTTTTCATCATGATAAAGTGTACTTTTTAATCATCATCTGCCATTACCCCCATTTCCCTATTGCCATCACCTCTGGTAACCATCAGTTTGTTCTTTACAGTTTCTTGGTTTGTCTCTCTTTTTCCCCTTTGCTTATTTCTTAAATTCTACATATGAGATCATATTGTATATTCTTTGACTAACTTACTTCATGTAGCATTATGGTCTCTATCTCTATCCATATCGTTGCAAATGTTAATATTTCATTCGTTTGCATTGTTGAATATTCATATATATATATATATATATATATAATCTATCTATAGTCACTTCTTTATCCATTCACCAGTGGACATTTGGACTGCTTCCATACTTTGGCTATTGTAAATAATGCTGCAATAAATAAAGCATAGAGACATAAAGGTGAATGTAACTCTTCAAAATAGTGTTTTGGTGTTTTTTTTGGTAAATACCCAGTAGTGCAATTGCTGCCTCATAGGGTAGTTCTATTTTTAACTTCTTAAGGAATCTCCATATTCTTTTCCATAGTGGCTGCACCAATTTGCATTCCCACAAACAGTGCAAGAAGGCTCCTTTTTCACCACATTGTTGTTTCTTGTGTTTTTATTTTAGCTTTCTGTCAGGTGTGAGGTGATATCTCATGTAGTTTTGATTTCTTTTTCACTGATGATGAATGATTTTGAACACCTTTTCAAGTGTCTGTTGGCCATTTACATTTCTTCTTTGGAGAAATGTCTGATCATGTCTGCTGGCCATATTGTAATTGGATTATTTGTTTTTGGGGTGTTGAGTTGTATCAGTTCTTTATATATTTTGGATACTAACCCTTTATTAGATGTGTGGTTTGCAAATATCTTCTCCCATTTGGTAGCTTGCCTTTTTAGTTTGTTATTGTTTGCTTCACTGCACAGAAACATTTTTTTTATTTTGATTTAGTCCCCAATAGTTTATTTTTGCTTTCATTTCCCTTGCCCCAGGAGACTGATCTAGAAAAATGTTGCTACCACCAGTCACAGAGATTACTGCCTGTGCCCTCTGAAAGGACTTTTATGGTTTCAGGTCTCACATTTAGTCCTTAATCCATTTTGAGGTTATTTTTGTGTATGGTGAAAATGGTCCAGCTTCATTCTTTTGAATATAGCTGTCTAGTTTTCCCAGTAGCATATATTTAAGAGACTGACTTTTCCTCATTGGATATTCATTCCTCCTTTCTTTAAGATTAATCAACCATATAGTTGTGGGTTTATTTCTGGGTTTTCTATTTTGCTCCATTGATCTATGTGTCTATTTTTTGCCAGTGCCATACTGTTTTGATCACTATAGTTTTGTAATATAATTTGAAGTATGGAATTGTGATGCCTCTAAATTTGCTTTTCTTTTTCAATGTTGCTTTGGGTATTCAGGGTCTTTTGTGATTCCATACAAATTTTAAGATTGTTCTAGCTCTGTGAAAAATGAGAGCTTAGGTTCTTTTTTGTATTTTTTGGCATTTTTATAGGGATTGCATTAAATGTGTGATTGTTTGGGGGTAGTACAGACATTTTAATGATATCTGTTTTTCCAGTCCATAAGCATGGAATGTCGTTCCATTTCTTTGTGTCATCTTCAATTTCTTTCATCAGTGGTATAGTTTTCAGAGTACAGGTCTTTCACCTCTTCAGTTAGGTTTATTTCTTTGTGTCATCTTCAATTTCTTTCATCAGTGGTATAGTTTTCAGAGTACAGGTCTTTCACCTCTTCAGTTAGGTTTATTTCTAGATATTTTATTGTTTTTGGTGCAATTGTAAATGGGATTGCTTTCTTTATTTCTCTATCTACTATTTCATTATTTTATGTCCTGCAATTTTACTGAATTCATTTATCAATTCTAGCAGTTCTTTGGTGGAGTCTTTTAGGTTTTCTATATATAACATCATATCATAGCATAAAGTCAGAGCTTTGTGTCTTCCTTACAAACTTGCATGCCTTTTATTTCTTTATGTTGTCTAATTGCTATGGCTAGGACTTCCAGTATTATGTTGAAGAAAAGTGGTGACAAAGGACATCCTTATTTTGTTCCTGACCTTAGGGGAAACACTCTGTTTTCCCCCATTGAGTATGATGTTTTCTGTGGGTTTTTCATATAAGACCTTTATTATTTAAAATATACTCCCTCTAGACCTACTCTTCAGAGGGTCTTAAACATGAATGGATGTTATACTTTGTCAAATACTTTTTCTGCAACTATTGAAATGATCATATGATTTTAATTCTTTCTTCTATTGATGTGACATATCATGTTGAATTTTGTGAATACTGAAGCACTCTTGCATTGCAGAAATAAATCCCGTCTGATCATAGTATATGATTTTGTAAGTATATTGTTGGATTCGGTGCTAATTAATATTTGTTGAGGATTTTTGCATCTATATTCATGACATAAAGGACTTAGAAGGAGGTTACAAAATTTCATGCCCAAGGGTCCTGTAAAAATAAGAGATTCATCCTTCTAGAAAGGTTTAGATACAGTTGAGGAAGATGGGTAAGACCCCTCCAAATTCATGCAGCCCTATATTTCTGAAAAGGGTCTTATTCCACAGATGGAATAAGATAAATGTGCCACTTATAATTATTATCATGATCCATTCACAGATGCTGACTTTTGCCATTTGATGTTCATAAAGCACTACTCAGTATAAGAAAGAATGCAATTATATGTCTCTTGGATAGGAACACTTGGATAAAATAGGAGGGAGGAGGAAATGTCTTCATTAATAGGAAAAAATATGTATAGCAATAAAATATTTAAAGTCACTTCAAGAGGAAAATAAACTATAAAAGCTTTTTAACTTCATCCCTTCTCTTGACAGAAGTGATAGCTCCCTCTCCTCCAAAAAAGAAAGAGAGAGAGAGAGAGAGGGGAAGAAAGAAAAAAAGGAAGGAAGGAAGGAAGGAAGGAAGGAAAGAAGGAAGGAAGGAACTTTCTAAAAGAACACAGGAGTTATATTTAGCTTTGGAAAAACAGTGGTTTGCAGGGACGAATATTCTATTAGATCTAACGTCTGCATGGCCTTATTTCTATTATTTGTACATAGTTCAGTGTTCTTAGAGAATCTAGGGATTCTTCATCTATCTCTGGGCCTCAAGATGTCTATATCAACTCCTGTCTTGTAGCCAGGAAAAGACTAATCAAGTCAAGTCATAAAAGGCATACCCAGTCCTACTTCAGAGCTACTATAAACCTGTGTCTTAACTTCTAGTCAATTGCCCTTTTTGTCCTGCCCACTCTACCCAATGACCCAGTCTTACATTTTTTGATTAGCCTCCTATCCAAGTGCTTGTTTATTTTATGTTATTTAACAAACACTAATACAATAATGTTTTAAGCACTTTATAAATATCAACACATCTAATCATCGACACAACCTCATGAGGGAAGTTACATTACCCTCATCTTATTGATGATAAAAACTCAGGCTTAGAGAAGATTAATTAACTGACCCAACAGTCATGCTTCTAGTAAGTGGTAGAGTACAGATTAGAATCCAGGCATCTCAAGAGTCCATGCTTTTAGCTACTATACTATGCTGTCTTCAGAAAGGAGACAGTCAAATGATGGTTGTCAGTTAACTGATTATCCTAAAGATACCCTGTTTTTCCTTTTTTTTAATGTAATAATATTAAAGCACCACTTCTTTAAAGGCAATCAGCATCAACAATCCTAACACTGTTTACATGATGCACAATTAAAACGTATCACATGATAGGCCTTTTTTAGCACAGTCCTTAGTAATGGAGCTTTGCATGTTTGTGGAGATGGGCATAAACAGAACTTGCAAATCATCTTATTTCTCATCCCTTTACCAAATCAACTCCCTTTTATAAATAGAAGAATGTATTTTTCATTTCCAAAGATTTTTTTCTACTACATGTTTGACAGGTGTTTATATGGATCCCAGTAGCCTGAGGGCTGAAATTGAGATATCTGGATCACAATGAAGGCAACCAAGAGACATCAATATCTTAGTCACCCTGCCCCAAATCCTGAATCTCCAAGTTTTCCCATTCTCTCCTGGACCAGGCAGGAGGATCTCTTAGGTACCTGCTAACTGCTCCCCCTACCACAGGAGTAGGCTAAGCAGCTTTCTACCACCAGTCTCCTCTCTAAGGGGCTACTTTCATCTTCTTGCATTTGCCCCCCTCACTGGCATAGCAGCTGTGGAACTGACTGCTGTTACTCTGTCAATTCCTGGGCTCTGCCTCTACTTTTCCAAACAACCGTTTCACCAGCTAATCCCGACCACCAACTTTCCAACACTCTATTTTGAGCTTCCCAAATACTAAAACTACAAAGAGAGGATAGTCTTAATTTTTTCCTTTTCTCCAGAGCCATGTCCAATTCATCAGCAAGCCATGTGTCTTCAAATTATAACCCAAATCCTCTCACTTCTCTCATTCTCCATCATTACCATCATAATTTAAGACCACATTATCTCTACCTAGGACACAATCAGTTTCATTCTAACTAGTGTCCCTGCTTCCACTTTTGACCTCCTATAATCCAATGTCCTCTCTGCAAACAGTAATCTTGTTAAAACACAATTTGACCAATTGCCCTCCTCCTTAAAATTTTCCAGTGGCCTCTCACTAAACTCAGAACAAGTCCAAATGGCCTATAAATCCCATCTGAATAATCTGGCCTCTGCTGATGTCTCATACCACTTTTTCCCTTGGGTACTAAGAAAGGCCAAACTCTTCCTAATCTCAAGGGTTTTGAACTCACCATTTCCTTTACCTGTAACACTCTTTTCTTTCCTGACTCTTTGGCTAGATTAATCTTATCTATAAGGCTCACTTTAAATGTTATCACCTCAAACAGGCCTTCTAACCATCCTATCATAACTATACTTCTCATCATTATTACCTTTATCTTACTATGCTGATTCTTCTTCATATTGATTATCATCTGATATTTTTCTTAACTATTTTTGAAATTTGTTGCCTATACCACCTCCAATAGTAGGCCTGTAAGTTCTAGGAAGGTAGGGACTATGTCCATTCATGGCTATATCGCCAGTGCCTAAATTCTCAGAACATATTTTTGGAAGTGAAGAAACAGCTGCCTATTGTAGTGCATGGAAGAAACCTCTGCTGGTGTTAGAAACCTCTTACAGAAGTTTGGGACTTCCTGAGGTTGCCCCTCTCTATGGCTATATTGGATATCAAATACATTCCCACTTGGGGCCAGGGAAGTACCATTTGTATAGGCCAGGAAAATATGGCCTACCTCTTTCCCCATCATTGAGAGGCTGGTGTTGGTCTTCAATTTCTTTTTTTTTTCTGGTGTCAAAAGAAGGGAAAGGAACCCCGTTTTGCCATAAAAAACCTTCATCTTTTTCTATCTGCTCCTCCTTGCCAGAGTTAAGAGTTCTCTCCTTACTCCAAAACATTTTTGTTCCCACTCAAAGCCAGGCTTTGTATAAAGTCTAAGACTCTAATTTGTACCCTCTTTTCTGCTCTTAACGAGCATACTGGAAGTCACAAAAGATGTTTTATGGGTTAAATAAATTAAGTCATAATAGATATCTGAAGAAACCCACCCATTCCCTTAATAAAATAATACCCAAAACTCTAAGAAGAGAAGAAACTATATGCAGGAGGATGGAAATTCAGGTGGAGGGGTGGCTAAACTTCAGAGTCCTGAGCTATAATTTCTATGTAGGAAACAGTCCCTAAATTACCAACCTTAGAAGATCTGGGTAATTTCACTAATGGAAAAGGACAGTTTCTTTAAAAGACCTACTTGCAATATTTCCATGGCAACCTGAAACAAACATACATCTTGCTTAGTGTTTGCTTAAAGGAGAGGCAGCTACAATACAAACTGGTGTGTGTGGGAGGGGAGAGAACAAGAGAAAGAGAGAGAGAATGAGAGGGGAGACAGAATGAGAGAGAAAAAATGAGAGAAAACAAAAAAGACAATGAAAGAAAATAATGAGAGAATGAGATGGGGAGTAGAAAAGGAAAGGAGGAGGAAAGGGGGAGTAGAAGATCTTGGTTTTCATAATTTAGCTTTCATGACTAAACGTTTCTGGGGCACTCAATGTTTTGGAACACTGATAAGTCAATTCCATTAGTGAGGCTTTTAGTATTTTATTTGTGGGGTCTCTTCCTAATTAATGAGCAAAGAAAAGGCCACTTTGATGCTCCAGAACACAGGAAAGCCAAAGTCAAGAGATTTTGAAGCTCAAAGCCATGTATTTGGTTTTTTTCTTTTGATGGCTCTGATTAAAAGTGAGTTAATGGAAGACAAGAGGCAGAACCATTAGCTAGCAAGATCACCAATCTCAAACAGCATTAACCAAAAGAACTGCTGATCTGATCTATTAGTGTCGTGGCTTCTAAACCCTCCCATCAGTTTTTTAAAAATTCTATTCTCCCTGCAAAGGACTCCATTTCTGAAAGGTCTAACCTCCTAGACAAATGGTATTTATAAATTAATCATTCTTTAGATTTTTATCAATTGAAAACATACAGCTACCTATCAGAGCTTGTCATCAGTATTATCACAAGTTGACACAATTCCAAGGTAAAGCATAGAAACTGGACACATTAATCAGTATGTTAAAATTGCTCAAAGATCCCTATTCCTGGGCACCTGGGTGGTTCAATGGGTTAAAGCCTCTGCTTTCGGTTCAGGTCATGATCTCAGGGTCCTGGGATTGAGGCTCGCATCAGGCTCTCGGCTCAGCAGGAAGCCTGCTTCCTCCTCTCTCTCTGCCTGCCTCTCTGCCTACTTGTGATCTTTCTCTATCAAATAAATGCATAAAATCTTTAAAAAATTCCTATCCCTGCCCTTCATAGACTCCAGGTGAATTAACTGTGATCTAAAGAATTCCACATAGCTCTCCAGAGAAAAAGACTTAAGTGATGGGAAAACACATCTTTCTATCCATTGAAAATGAGTCCAGAAGTCCCAAGCAGAGAGAAAGAGGAGCTACTCACAGGATTGGTGCTATGGAGATACCACGTTAGACAGAGAGAGAGAGAGAGAGAGAGAGAGAGAGAGAGAGAGAGAGAGAATGGACTGCAGAGTGGGCAGAAGACCTGGGGGATGACAGTCACATTCTATAATAAGAATATACCAGCTTGTGCCCTTAGGCAAGTTATTGTTTGGAGTACTTTACCTCAAAATGGGTTGATATCACCTACTTTAAAGCACTATTATGCAGTTCATAAGTATATAAATCACCTAGCAGCACTATCCTCCCACCCCCCCCCAATCACAATGACCATAAAGCCTTTTTGCTTAGTTTCTTACAGTCCTCTTTTTTGGAAGGTCACCTGCTGGGTGGTAAAACCAATGGGTAGATACCATTCAGGTGTTCAGTTCATACTATTTCTTTAGCTTTTTGTATTCTTTCACCAAAATTTTTATCTAACATGCAACATTTAATTACTTGCTTCCACTTTTAATTTTTGAGGGTACAAATATATGCTGGAGTATTTTTATAACACTGCCTTTACAAGTTCATGCAGTAGAGTCATGCATTAGATAGCTATGTTATGACCAAATATTACAGTAATAATTCCAAGTCTTGTGGGGGGCACAGAACTTCAGAATAAGACACCCAGTGTCAGAACTTCATACATATCACTGGCTTGCTATGTAATCTTGGAAAAGATAATTCATCTTTTTGAGCCTCAGTTTCCTCCTCTGTAAAACTGGAATATAATACCCACTTCCAAATGTTTCTGTAAGGAGGAATGAGATAATGCATCTAAACGGTATAGTACAATGCCTTGGCACAGATATTCACGAACAGATTGTCAGTTTTATTATAATACCACCTTGATATGGCAAAGATCATTACAATAAATCATCAAATGCACTGTTCTACTGACACAGTACATCATTCATACATGGAAAGTCTGAGGACTCAAAGCAGGGTATCCAAGTCATTAGGAAGCTTCCACTTGCTTTCTTCATCAGACAGTATGGATATCCCATTATTTGTGCCCAGATAAGTAATTAAACTTCAAACACAAAAAGATTTTGGGAACATTATATAACAGCCTCTAAACGTGGTGTCTCATAAAATGTCTCCACCTCAAAGCAAACTGATGCAGCCACTCTGGAAAATGGTATGGAGGTTCTTCAAAAAATTAAAAAAAGAACTAACCTAGGATCCAGCAATTGCACTACTAGGTAATTTGCCAAAAGAATACAAAAATACCAATATGAAGGAATACATGCACCCTGATGTTTACAGCAGCATTATCTACAATAGTCAAATTATGGAAACAGCCCAATTGTCCACTGACTGGTGAATGGGTAAAGAAGAGTTGGTACATATATACACACAATGGAATATTACTCATCCATAAAAAGAATGAAATCTTGCTATTTGCAATGGCGTAGATGGAGCTAGAGAGTATAAGTCATTCAGGGAAAGACAAATATGTCAGGATAGTGTGTGGTCCACCCCTCCTGCCATGTCCAAGCCACCGGAAACTTTGGTGGAGGTACCCAGGAATGTGAATGAAAGTCCCTCCGGGCTTTCCCTGCCAAGAATCTGGAGTTATGCTACTGTTGTGGTCATCAACACCATCTTTACTTGCCTTTTGTTCTTCCTGCTCAACTATCAAACTGAGTCTATTCATAAACTTCCCTTTTAATGGTAAAGGCTGATTTCTTAGAAAGGCTTGACTCTGCCTGCTGTGAATCACTTTAACCTAACTGCATCCCCCAACTTCCTCACTTTGGAATAATAAAAGACTGGGACCCTTGACAGTCAAGAGAGACAAAGGCGGAGACAAAGGCAAAGGAAAAGGCAGAGGCAAAGGCAGAGAGCCTGCGAAGCAAGAAGCAGAGAGAACCAGAGAAACAGAGAGTAAGAGAGTCAGAAACAGAGAAACAGAGAGCAAGAGAGACAGAAGCAGAGCCAGAGAGCCTGCGAAGCAAGAAAGGCCAGAACCCAGAGCCCAGAGGCCAGAGCCCAGAGAGCCAGAGAGCCAGAGAGCCCTGAGAGCCAGAAAGCCCAGAGGCCAGAGAGCCAAAGCTAGAGAGCTAGTCTGAGCCGGCTTCATAGGTCTCTCCTGACTGACCTCGGGTCTGTCAGCTTGCATCAGATCTCCATGTCCATGTCATTATTTCGCCCGCCAGATATCCCGTGGTTCAGGACCCACATCTCTGCTGAGGCTGGTCCCCCGCACAAATACCATATGATTTCATTCATATGTGAAATTTAAGAAACAAACCAAATGAGCAAAGGTAAGGATAAAAAGAGAGAGGAAAACCAAGAAATAGACTCATAACTACAGAGAAAAAACTGATTATTACTAGAGGGGAGGTGTGTGTGGGGTGGGTTAAATAGGTGATGGGGATTAAGGACTGCACTTGTGATGAGCACAGGGTGATGTATGGAAGTGTTGAATCACTATGTTTTATAACTGAAACTAAATTACACTGCACATTAATTAAATGGAATTTATATAAAAACTTTTTAAAAAATAAAAGGTCTCCATCTCATGTAGCATAAAGTTCAAGTTCATTGATTCAGACCAAATGGAAATGCAACACATTTCCAAAATTAGCCACCTTAACTATTTCCAGAGCTTCATAAAATAGAAACAGGCCATGGATATTCTGCTAATGCCTGGGTATTGAACATATTCACCTGCCCCTAGGGTGAATTACCCAAAGACTTCATGTGGGTAGTTCACATTATTATCTTATACATCAATTCTTTAAATCAAATAATTTTAAAGATTTACTAGCACCATTTTCACTTAGATTGTGATGAAGGAAAGCATGAGGTACAGAAAAAACAAATAATATCATGCTGTGACACCAAAAGCACTTAATGGAAGTCAGAGGCTGACTTATAATATAATATTAGCCCAGGGAACCAGCTCTACAGGCCTAACATTGTTCCTGTACAAAATAAGTGACTCGAATATGTGATCTCGTACATCTCTAAGAGTCTAGAATCTTAATTTGTACAGTAATACGAATGAGAGTTAATACAAAAATCCAGCTGCTATATAGTGTCTAATATTTTGCAATAATCACTAGATATTTTGATCTAGTCTTTTTTTACTTCCATTTCACAAGTAATGCCTTAGGAAATTTCCCCAGTGATATACTGGAAATGAAGACAGTAGTAATAGCAATAGTAGTGGTGGTGATAATAGTACATAAAACTTATTTCAACGTCTTAGTGGTCATAACCTGTTATAAACTCCTAAGAAACACTAACTCACTTAATCCTCATAATACTAGAAGGGAGGTACTCTTATTATCTCCATTTTGTAGAAGAGTAAGATGAGGCACAGAAAAGGGAAATGACCTGCCTGAACCACTAGAAAGTCAGAAATCAAACCTACAATTCTGTCTCTGAATCACTATGCAAAAGTAAGTAGCAGAAGAACACTGGAAGGGGAATTCAACTTCCAGACAAGCTGGGATAAAAGGGGCTAGATTTACTCTACTTCCTTAAGTGACTATAAAACCAGGAAAAAAGGATATAAAACAACCTTTTCTCAAATATAAGACAAGTAACAAAGGGCTGTAATCTCCCTCAAAAGGGACATAAACAAGGTAAGTGCAATATTGCCTTGGAGTTGAAGAGACAGAGAAAGGAGTTCAGCGGGGCCAATGTGGTTTGAAGTTATACAGGAAAGCATAGGAGATGAGGGAGTTGTACATAGAGTGTGAACTCCACAGATACTATTAAGTGGTCTTCGTGAGTCTTTGGATGACTACTGAATCTGAATATATGCATAAGCTACTTAAAAGCTGGGAATAAAACCATGAGAAAGGAATAGGGAATGATTTATACAATAGTGCCATAAAGAGCTTGACAGACATAACTGGTGAAAATTATAAAAAAGTAACAACCACTGAAACTCTCTAGAAATTGTACTAAGGACACATAGCAAACTGAAAAATTTGGTAACAAAAGTGACAGTTTGTGTTTTTTCTTAAATTAACAATTTATTTTATTTTATTTTGTGTTCCAAGATTCATTGTTTATGCACCACACCTACTACTATGTGTAATACATGCTCTCCTTAAAACCCACCACCAGGCTCACCCATTCCCCCAAAACTCTCCTTTCCAAAAGCCTCAGTTTTTTTCTCAGAGTCCACAATCTCTCAAGCTTCATCTCCCTCTCTGATTTACCCCAATTCACATTTCCTTCTCTTAGTGTCTTCCATGTTATTCTTTATGCTCCACAGGAAAGTGAAACCATATGATAAATGGCTTTCTCTGCTTGCTGATTTCACTCAGCATAATCTCCTCCAGTCCCATCCATGTTGATACAAAAGTTGGGTATTCATCCTTTCTGGTGGAAGCATAATATTCCATTGTATATATGAACTATTATCTTCTTTATCCATTCGTCTGTTGAAGAGTAGCTTGGCTCTTTCCACAGTTTGGCAATTGTGGCCATTGCTGCTATGAACGTTGGGGTACATATGGCTCTTCTTTTCACTACATCTGTATCTTTGGGGTAAATACCCAGTAATGCAATTGCTGGGTCATAAGGTAGCTCTATTTTTAATCTTTTAAGGAATCTCCACACTGTTTTCCAAATTGGCTGCACCGACTTGCATTCCCACCACCAGTGTTACAGGGTTCCCCTTTCTCCACATCCTCTCCAATACTTGTTGTTTCCTGTTCTGTTATTTTTAGCCATTCTAACTGGTGTAAGGTGGTATCTTAATGTGGTTTTTATTTGAAATTCCCTCATGGCTAATGATGATAAACATTTTTTCATGTGTCTGTTAGCCATTTTATGTGTTCATTGGAGAAGTATCTGTTCATGTCTTCCACCCACTTTTTGACATTTGGGGGTGTTGAATTTGAGGAGTTCCTTATAGAACTTGGATATCAGCCCTTTGTCTGTAGTATCATTTTGAATATCTTCTGCCATTTAGTGGGTTGTTTTCTTGATTGCTTCCTTTGCTCTGGAGAAGCTTTTTATTTTGATGAAGTTCCAAAAGTTCATTTTCACTTTTGTTTCCTTTGCCTTTGGAGGCATATCGTGAAAGAAGTTGCTGTGGCCAATGTTGAAGAGGTTACTGGCTATGTTCCCTCTAGGATTTTGATAGACTCCTGCCTCACATTGAGGTCTTTCGTCAATTTCAAGTTTATCTTTGTGTATGGTATAAGAGAATGGTTGAGTTTCATTCTTCTATATGTAGCTGCCCAATTTTCCCAGCACCATTTATTGAAGAGAACTTTTTCCACTGGATATTTTTTTCTAGATTTGTCAAAGATTATTTGACCATAGTGTGGAGGGTCCATATCTGGGCTCTCTACTCTGTTCCACTGATCTATGTGTCTGTTTTTGTGCCAGTACCATGCTGCCTTGGTGATCACAGCTCTGTAATAAGACTTGAAATAAGGTAACAGGATGTCCCCAGCTTTCTGTTGCTTATTCAACATTTCCTTAGCAATTTGGGGTCTTTTCTGATTCCATACAAATTTTAGGATTGTGTGTTCTAGCCCTTTGAAAATGTTAGTGGAATTTTGGTCAGGATGGCATTGAAAGTATAGATTTCTCTAGGCAGTATAGACATTTTAACAATGTTTATTCTTCTGATCCATGAACACAGAATGCTTGTCCATCTTTCTGTGTCTTCTTCAATTTCTTTCATAAGTATTCAATAGTTCCTCGAGTATAGATCCTTTACCTCTTTGGTTAGGTTTATTCCAAGGTATCTTATCGCTTTTGATGTCATAGTAAATGGAATTGATTCTCCAATTTGCATTTCTATATCTTCATTGTTAGTGTATAAGAAAGCAACTGGTTTCTGTGCATTGATTTTTGTATCCTCCCACATTACTGAATTGCTGTATGAGTTCTAGTAGTTTGGGGGTGGAGTCTTTGGGTTTTCCATATAAAGTATGTTATCTGTGAAGAGAGAGAGTTTGACTTCTTCTTTGCCAATTTGAATACTTTTATTTCTTTTTGTTGTCTGATTGCTGTTGCTAGGACTTCTAGTACTATGTTGAACAACAGTGGCAAGAATGGGCACCCTTCTCTTGTTCCTGATGTCAATGGGGAAAAGCTGACAGCCTTCCCATTGAGAATGATATTTGCTGTGGGTTTTTCATAGATAGATTTTATGAAGTTGAGGAATGTTCCCTCTATCCCTATATTTGAAGAATTTTAATCAGGAAAGGATGCTGTATTTTGTCAAATGTTTTTTCTGCAACTGAGAGGACCATGTGTTTCTTCTCTCTTCTCTTGATTTCTTCTATAACATTGACTGATTTGCAAATGTTGAACCACCCTTGCATCCCAGGGATAAATCCCACATGGTCATGGTGGATAATCTTTTTAATGTACTCTTGGATCTTATTAGCTAGGATCTTCTAGAGAATCTTGTAATCCATATTAATCAGGGATATTGGTCTGAAATTCTCCTTTCTGATGAGGTCTTTGCCTGGTTTAGGGATCCCTTATGCACAAAGGGAGAACCGTCAGAATAATGTCAGACCTCTACACAGAAATCTGGCAAGCCAAGGCGCCTGGGTGGCTCAGTGGGTTAAAGCCTCTGCCTTCGGCTCAGGTCATGATCTCAGGGTCCTGGGATCGAGGCTCACATCGGACTCTCTGCTCAGCAGGGAGCCTGTTTCCTCTGATCTCTCTGCCTACTTGTGATCTCTATGTCAAATAAATAAATAAAATCTTAAAAAAAAAATCTGGCAAGCCAGAAAGGGCTGGCAAGACATATTCAGGGCACTAAATAAGAAGAATATACAGCAAATAATACTTTATCCAGCAAGTCTGACATTCAAAATGGATGGAAAGATAAAGAGCTTCCAAGCCAGGCAAGGCTTAAAAGATTATGCAGCCACCAAGCTGGCACTACAATAAATATTAAGGGGGGGTCCTATAAAAGAGGAAAGAACCCAGGAGTTACATAGAACATAAATTTACAAGGCAATCTATAGAAACAAGGACTTCACAGGAAACACGATGACAATAAAAACACATTTTTCAATAATCACTCTCAATATGAATGGCCTAAATGCTCCCATAAAATGGCACATGGTTGCAGACTGCATAAAAATGACAGGACCCATCCACATGCTGTCTATAAAAGACACATTGCGAATCTAAAGATATATCCAGACTGAAGGTGAAGGGATGGAAAACCATCATTCATGACAAAGGGCCTCAAAAGAAAGCTGGGGTAGCGATTCTCCTATCAGATAAATTAGATTTTAAGCTAAAGACTGTAGCCAGAGATACAGAAAGACTACATCATTCTTAAAGGTCTATCCACCAAGAAGATCTAACAATTATAAATATTTATGCCCTCAACATGTGAGCAGCCAACTACATAAGCCAACCATTAAGCAAAATAAAGAGTCATATTGATATGAATACACTAACTGTAGGGGAACTTAACATGCCACTCTCAGCAATAGGCAGATCATTTAGACAGAAAATCAACAAAGAAACAAGAGCTTTGAATGTCACATTGGACCAGATGTACCTCATAGATATATTCAGAACATTTCACCATAAAAAAACAGAACACACATTCTTCTCAAGTGCACATGACATGCTCTCCAGAATAGCCCATATAATGGGTCACAAATCAGGGCTCAATTGATACCAAAATAATGAGATTATTCCCTGCATATTCTCATACCACAATGCCTTCAAACTGGAACTCAACCACAAGAAAAAATTTGGAAGGAATTCAAACACCTGGAAGCTAAAGACCATCCTGCTCAAGAATGTTTGGATCAACCAGAAAATTGAGAACTTAAACAGTTCATGGAAACCAATGAGAATGAAAATACATTGGTCCAAAACCTATGGGATATGGCAAAGGGAGTCCTAAAGAGGAAATAAATAGCTATCCAAGCCTCACTCAAAAACCCAGAAATATCTCAAATACACAAGCTCTCTTTACACCTTAAAGAACTGGAGAATCAATAAATTAAGCCTAACCCACACATGAGAAGGAAAATAATTAAGATTAGAGGAGACATCATGAATTAGAAACTAGAGATACAGTAGAAAATACCAAGGAAACTAGAAGCTGGTTCTTTGAAAGAATTAATAAGATCATTAAGCCACTGGCAGACTAATCCAAAATATAACAGAGAGGACCCAAATAAAATTATGAATGAAAGGGGGGTATCATGACTAATACCAATGAAATAAAAACAATCATCAGAAATTATTATCAATAGCTATATTCCAATAAATTAAGCAACCTAGAAGAAATGGATGCATTGCTGGAAACCTATAAACTTCCATGATTGAAACAGGAAGAAAGTGACAACCTAGATAGACCAATAACCAGTAATGAGATTAAAGAACTTAAAAATTCATGGAAACCAATGAGAATGAAGACACATTGGTCCAAAACCTATGGGATACATCAAAGGCAGTTCTAAGGGTGAAATACATACCCATCCAAGCCTCACTCAAAAAAATGGAAAAATCCTGAATACACTAACTCTCTTTACATCTTAAGGAACTGAAAAATCAACAACACATTAAGTGAACCCCACACAAAAGAAGAGAAATAATTAAGATTAAAGCAGAAATCAATGAGTTAGAAACTAGACTAGTTTCTAGAAGCTAGAAATATCATCTCTACTGTAGAGATACAGTAGAACACATTAACGAAACAAGAAGCTGGTTCTTTGAAAGCATTAGTAGCCACTTGCCAAACTAATCCAAAAGAAAAGAGAGAGGACCCAAATTAATAAACTTATGAATGAAAGTGGAGAGAGCACAACTAACACCAAGGAAACAGAAACAATCATCATAAATTATTATCAACAGTTATATGCCAATAAATTAAACAACCTAGAAGAAATTGATGCATTCCTGGAAACCTGTAGACTTCCAAGACTAAAACAGGAAGAAATTGACAACATGAATAGACCAATGCCTAGTAATGAGATTGAAGCAGTGATAAAAAACCTCCCAAAAAACAAGAGTCTAGGACCTCATGGATTCCCTGGGGAATTCAACCAAACATTCAAAGAAGAAATAATACCTATTCTCCTGAGGCTGTTTCAAAAAATAGAAACAGAAAGAGAATTTCCAGACTCTATGAAGCCAGCATTACTTTGATCCCCAATCGGTTAGTTTTAAAACATGATTCATCCTCTGCCCTTACCCCCAAGTTCCCCAAATCAGTGTTGTAGCAGTTGTAGCCAGGAACACAGGGCAATTCCCCCCAACTCAAAACCTAGGATTACAATGTCACACGGGGTACGGCAGGATGCCCACCTTAATCCCCCAGCCCTGTTTTCATAAGCTCTAATCTGAATGGACAAGGCTGAAAGGTCTGGGATCCCCATTCTCCACTCAGCTACCACTCATAGGCCAGAAATTCTACTCCAGGAATGGCAGATCACTCAGTTTGCTTATAAGATTAGGATCAGAGAGGAAAGCCAAGAAGTCCAGAAGCTACCACCTAAATGCAGAACACCATGAATAAAGCAGGGATATAACAGAGAAACAGGACAGTTAAGACGGTTTTTAGTGCTTTCACTAGGTTGCTCTTGTAACAACCTCCCTTAAAGTAATTTTGCACTATTTTACATATAGTGTAAGAACCATATACCTTTATTTTGCCTTTTCTATTCTTTGTGGTATTGCTGCTACATATATATTTTACTTTTACACATACTATAAACCCCACAATGCATTGTTATTATTTTTACTTTAAACAGTCATTTATCTTTTAAGGAGATTTTTTAAATGACAGAATGTTTTATATTCAGCATTTAAGGCACTCTGTACTCCTTTATTTGACAGTCTTAACCTTCAACTCTGGAGGAATGGTATAGACATCTTCCCAGCAGAATAGGAAGATGATAAAAATAGAGAGCTCCAGAATTCTCCCCAAGAGAACTATTTTGAACAGAGCATGAGGAAGTTCAAACCTCAGAGCACTATATAAAACCATGGAAATTTCAGTGGTGATCCCTTAAGTAGGGGCTGGTTGATCCATGCTAACAAAACCATGCATCAGGTAGAAGCTGAAGAGAGAGAACCAGGGAAAGATATAGCTAAGAAGAGGCTTCCCAGGGTCAGAACATATCTCAAATACTGGTCTCAAAACTACCCTTGCAGGGGTGCCTGAATGGCATAGTTGGTTGGGCATCTGACTCTTAGTTTTGGCTCAGGTCATGATTTCAGGATCTCAACCCCCACATTGGGCTCCGTACTCAGCATGGAGTCTGCTTGAGATTCTTTCTCTCTCTCCATGTACCCCTTCCTCTCCTGGTCTCTCTCTCTCTCTCTCTCTCTCTCTCTCTCTCTCTCTCTCTCTCTCTGTCTCTCTCTCTCAAATAAATAAATAAATAAGTCAGGGATATCTAGGTGGCTCAGTTAAGCTTCCAACTTTGGCTCAGCTCATGATCTCAGGATCCTGAGACTGAGTCCCACACTGGGCTCCCTGCTCAGTCAGGAGTCTGCCTCTCTCCATGCCCCTCCCCCTACACTTGCTCATATGAATTAAATCTTTATAATAAACAAACAAACAAACTATCCCTGCAAAAGGACTTGAATTTAATTGGATCAGATGGAACGTTATGCCCCCGGACATTATCAAAAACAATAAAACAGCCAGATAGAAATTAATGGTGGTAACAGCTGATTGTACCAATAGAGACAGGCAACAGAGAAACCAGAGGAAGAGACAGTCAAATAGGTTCTGCTAAAACCACTGCCATACCAAGGTGACTATGCACAACCAAGCTCGTACCCTCTGAAGAGATATCAGAGGCTTGACACAGTGAGGGAAATGGATTTTAATGAACTAGTACAGCCAAGTTACAAAAAATATCAACAAAAGACAACAAAAGGCAGCCTGGGAAGCAGGGAGCTATAATCCATATTCATTTTTCTAGAATAAATTATCTAAAATATCCAGTTTTCAACAATAGCAAAAAATACAAGACATGCAAAAAAAAAAACAGGAAAGTATGATTCACACAGAGGGGAAGAAAGTAGGCAATAGAAAAGCTCAGATATTGTATTTAGGAAATAAAATTTTCAAAGCAGATAGTATGAATATGTTTTAAAAAACTAAAGGAAACCACTGTTAAGGAAATAAAGAAGCTATCATAACAATGCTACATCATGTGGGATGGGTGAGATGGGTGATGGGTATCAAAGAGGACAGTTGCAATGAGCACTGAGTGTTATATGTAGGAGATGAACCACTGCATTCTACTCCTGAAACCCATATTGCACTGTAAGTTCACTAACTGAAAAATTAAATTGAAAAAAAAAACACAAAAAACAATGCCGCATCAAATACAGAATCTAAATAAAGAGAATTTTAAAACCCAAATGGAAATTCTTGAGTTTAAAATTATATTTGAAGCAAAAAATTCACCAGAAGAGTTATATATAGATTTTCACAGGCAGAAGAAAGAATCAGTGATCTTTAAGAAAGACTGGTAAACTGTTCAATCCAAAGAACAGAGAAAATGAACTGAGCATCAGAGCAATGCAGGACTCCACTAAATAAGTCAACATATATGTAAGAGAGTAACAGAATGAGCTAGAAAAGGCAGAAAAACATTAGAAATTATAATAGCTGAAAAACTCCCCCAAAATGGTGAAAAACATTAACTTACACATACAAAAAGTTTAACAAACTCTAAGATAAAGCTAAAGAGATCCACACCCACACAGGTAATAGCAAAAAATGTCAAAACACAGAAAGTTAAAATTCTGAAGGCAGCATTAGATCAACAATTCATCACACACAAGGGAACCCAATAAGTTTAACAGTTTAAGTACTATCAAAGATAACAATGACTGAAAAGCAGTAGGATGATATTTTTAAGTATTGAAAGAAAAAAAAAACTGTTAGCCAAGAATCCTCTATCCAGAAAAACTATCTTTCAAAAATGAAGGTAAAACAAAGACATTTCCCAGAAAAATAAAGACTGAGAGAATTTGTTGCTAGCAAATCTGACTGACAAGGGATGTTAAAAGAAGTTATTCGGGCTGAAATATAGTGACCCTGAGGATAATTTGATCCCACGATAAAAAACACACAGCACTGGTAAAAGCAATTCAATAATTATAAAAGATACTCAAATTAATATTTTCTCATTTAATTTATTTATATGAAAATATATGTGTCTTATGAAATTTAGGGGCATATAACATATAGAAATATAATAAGTTTGTCAATAGCAGCACCAAATAGGTGGGTGAAAAAAAGCTAGCTGTACTGAAGTAAGGAAAATGAAACCAGATGGTAACTTGAATCTCTAGGAAAAACTGAAGCGAATCAGAATAGTAACAGAAAGATTAACATGATAAACTCTATAAAGACATACTTCCTTGCTGTTATTCTCTTAACTTCTTTAAAAATATAAAGTATAACATAATAAATATAACATATTGCTGGATTTATAACATATAGATGTGCAACAACAGCACAAAATAGGGAGGCAGGATAGAGGTATACATGGGTAAGGTGTCCATCTCTCACACAAATTAAGTTGGTAAAAATATGAGCAAGATTATGATAAACTAAAATGTAATGGTAAGCTCTAGAGCAAAAAGCAGGAAAGTAAAATTATACTGGAAATATTATCGTAGAAAATATTTTAATCAAAAGAAAACATCAAAATGCAAATAGGGGGGAAATACACAAAACATAGAAAACCAAAAGTAAAGTGACAGATATAAATTCAACTACATCAATAAGAATATTAAATACAATTTAAACAATCCAATAAAAATCAGAGACTGTCATACTGTATTAAAAATAAGATTCAATTATACACTGTATTATACAGTGTATATACTGGCATATACATAATTTTATTTTTTATCTTAAATTTTTTTATTTAAATTCGATTTAATGAACATATACTGCATCATTAATTTCAGAGGTAGAATTTAGTCATTCGTCAGTTGCATATAACATCCAGTACTCATTACTTCAAATGCCCTCCTTAATACCCAACATCCAATTACCCCAGCCCCCACCCACCTCCCCCTTCAGCGACCCTGTTTGTTTCCTATAGTAAAGAATCATTTATGGTTTGCCTCCCTCTCTGTTTTCATCTTATTTTTCCTTCCCTTCCTCTATGTTCATCCGTTTTGTTTCTTAAATTCCACATATTAGTGAAATCATATGCTATTTGTCTTCCTCTGACTCATTTCACTTAGCATAACACCCTCTAGTTTACCTTCCATGTTGTTGCAAATGGCAAGATTTCATTTTTTGATGGCTGAGTAATATTCCACTGTGTATCTATACTATATCGTTATCCATTCATCTGTTGATGGGCATCTGGGCTCTTTCTATATTTTGGCTATTGTGGATATTGCTGCTATAAACATGAGGGTATATGTGCTGCTTTGAATCACTAAGTTTGTATCCTTTGGGTAAATACCTAGTAGTGCAATTGCTGGGTAATAGGATGGCTCTAGTTTTAACTTTTTGAGGAACCTCCATACAATTTTCCAGAATGGCTCTACCAGTTTGCATTCCCACCAACAGTGTAAGAGGGTTTCTCTTTCTCTGCAAGCTCACCATCATCTGTTGTTTCCTGAGTTGTTACTTTTAGCCATTCTGACTGGTGTAAGGAGGTAGCTCATTGTCGTTTTGATTTGTATTTCCCTGATGACAAGTGATGGTGAGCATTTTCTCATGTGTCTGCTGGCCATCTGTACTTCTTTGGAAAGATGTCTGTTCATGTCTTCTGCCCATTTCTTGACTGGATTTTTTGGATTTTGGGGTGTTGAGTTTGACATATACTTTAGATTCAAGATATACATTGGCTGTAAGTAAAAGAATGGAAAAAAGATATATCATGCAAACAGCAAGTATAAGAAAATTGGAGTGGCTATAATATCAAATAAAATAGATTTAAAAACAAAAAAAATACTAAAGATAAATAGGGACATTGTATAATGATAAAAAGGTCAACCCATCATGAAAACATAACAATCATAAACCATGTATGTACCTGACAACAGAGCTCCAAAATACATGAAGCAAAATCTGACAGAATTGAAGGGGGAAACAGGCAATTCAACAATAATAGGTAAGGCATTCAATATCCGACTTTCAGTAAGGACTGAAACAACTAGGCAGAAGATCAACAAAGACATAGAAGACTTGAACAAAACTATAAACAAAACAGACATAACAGACATGAATAGAACACTCCATCCCAAAGTAGAATATAACCTCTTGTCAAATGTACATTGAACACCTCCAGGTTAGATGACATGCTAGGCCATAAAATAGGTATCAGTAAATTTAAAGACATAAATCATGCAAATAATCTTCTCCACTATCGTGGAATAAAATCAGAAATCAGTAACAGAACTAAATGTGGGACATTGACAAATACGTGGGAATTAAAGAACATACTTTTAAATGATCCATAGGTCAATGGGGAAATTACACTGGAAATTAGAAAATATTTTGAGATGTATAAAAATGAAAACATGACATCAAATTTATGGGATGTAGCTAAACTAATACTTAGAAATTTATAGGTGGGTCTATATTAAAAAAAGATCTCACATCAATAACTTAGACACTGGAAAAAGAAGAGCAAACTAAACCCAAAGCAAACATTAAAAAAGGAAATAATAAAGATTAGAGAGGCAATTACTCAAATATGAATAGAAAAATAATAGAGAAAATCAATAAAACCAAAGTTGATTATTTGAAAAACTGAGAAACTTTTAGCTAGACTGACAAGTCAAAACAGAGAGAATTAATCAAATTAGTAGACTCAGAAAAGAAATAGGGGACATCACTACTGACTTTACAGAAATAAAAAATAGAACATCTGAAGATTAGAAATATGGTATCTATCATGAAAAGAATACTGAACGGGATTAACAATAGATTGGATACTGAAGAAAAGGATCAGTAAACTTGAAGACTAAGGAATAGAAATCATCCCAAATGATGTACCAAGAGAAAAATGACTAAAGATTTTAAAAATTAATAAATAATTGGACTCCCAATAAGATACAGGAAAAATAATAGTAGCCCAAAATTGTCAATTTATTAACAATGATAAGCCTGAAAATTCAAAGTCAACAAATATCAAGCAAGATAAACAAAAAGAAAACCACACTAAGATGTCCATAACGTGATTCCATTAAACTAGTCATAAAGAGAAAAATGCTAAAAGCATTCAAATTAAAGGTGTATTACATAGAGGAACAAAGGTAAGGATGATTACAGACATCTCATCAGAAACCACACTATTTAGAAGGCAGTGGAGTGACATCTCTAAAATGATGAAAGAAAAATCTGTCAACCTGGAATTTTTTACCCAGTGAAGTTGTGTTTCAAAATTGAGCACTATATAAATACCTTTTCAGGCAAACAAGAGCTGAGAGATTTAATCAGTAGCAGACCTAAACTATAAAAACAATGAAGCTCTTCAGGTAGAAGAAAAATTATTCCAGATACAAACTTTGATTCATATAGAGGAATACAGGGTGCCATAAATGCTAAATACAGAGCTTCTGTCATTTAAAAAATCTCCTTAGAAGATAAATGACTGTTTAAAGTAAAAATAATAACAATACATTGTGGAGTTTATAGTATGTATAAAAGTAAAATGTATAGATGGCAACAATAGCCCAAAGGATGGAAAAAGCAAAATAAAGGTATATGGTTCTTACACTGTATGCAAAATAGTGTAATATTACATTAAGGGAGGTTGTAGTGAGAGCATCCTATTGTAACCACTAAAAACAAAGGTGTAGCGCTAATAAGCCAATAATGGAGATTAAGTGAAGTCATAAAAAATTTCAATTACTCCAAAAGAAGGCAATAATAGAGAGGAAAAAAGACCTAAAGAGCAAATGGAACAAATAGAATCCAAATACCAAACGGTAGATTCAAATGTAACCACAATTACGTTAAATAAAAACCATCTAAACATTCAAACTGAAAGCCATATATTGTCAGATTGGATTAAAAAACCACAAGCAAAAGTGTTTGTTGTCTATAAGAAACCTACTCAAAATATAAATATACAGCTACTTTACAAGTGAAAGGACAAATTCCAGTTCTGGTAAAAATAGAATAAGCCAAATATAGCCTATCTTTTATTCTAATAAACAACTAAAAATGATGGACAAAAATTTTTTAAAAAGTACCTAAAGACTGAAAAGTAATCAAAGTAGGTAGACTGTGAAAGAGAGTTAAAACTTAGAGAAGGTGGGGGGATGTCTGGGTGGCTCAGTTGGTTGGGCGACTGCCTTTGGCTCGGGTCACGATCCTGGAGACCCGGGATCGAGCCCCACATCGGGCTCCCTGCTCGGCGGGAGGCCTGCTTCTCCCTCTCTCAGTCCCCCTGCTTGTGTTCCCTCTCTGACTGTGTTTCTCTTTGTCAAATAAATAAAATATTTTAAAACTTAGAGAAGGGACCTGCAACAAGGTGAAGATTATATATATTTTTTCTCTTGCAGATTTTTCCCGAGGATGGATCTCAGTGTCAGAGCTACAAAGCAGCACAGTGACATAATTGGTGAAAATTTGAATAAAAACTGTGCATTACTAGGCAGAGTAACCATTATAGGGACTATTATGTGTCGGGGACGGTGCATGATCTGCCCTTCCCTCCATGCCCAAGCCACCAGAAATTCTGGTGGAGGTACCTGTGAATGTGAATGAAAGCCCCTCTGGGCTTTCCCTGCCTAGAATCCAAAAAGCCACTTACCCTGTGGGTCAGGGCAATATGTCCTTGGTATGCTTATTCAAGACACAGTTCCATTTAACCCTCCTCCCAGTAATCATATCTCTGTATCTCTTATCTGTATTTCTTGATCCTTGTGCCTGAATGGTCTCAACTTCTGTGAGTTAAAGCAATCACTCTGTACCCTGCAGTAACAATACTAATCCTGTCTCTAGGGTGGGTGCAAAAGCAGTTAAAGATTTAACTGCACCACCCAACTTCCTCACTTGGGAATAATAAAAGACTGGTGACCTTTGCAGCGATTGGGCCTTATCCTCTCCCCCTCCCTTTTCCCGCCTCCCCGCTCGCCCAATATATTCTGTGGCACCGCCTTAATAAACGAGATCCTGCCCCGACAGACCTCCCGGCTTGGGTGTGTTTTTGGCCGGGTGACACTCATCATCCTGCTCAACCCCACCTTTTTCCCCTGGCTGGACCAGGGGAGAAATCCCAAACCTCGTAGCCCAGGAAGGAGCTACAATTATGAGTCAAAGAGGGGGATGTAATTCTGTTGAGTTTTGTTTTGTTTTCTCTAGCATCTTTGCCCAGTCATGGAGGGATATGGCAGCGATGGCTGTGTATCTAAGGGATCCTCTTTCTGGCCAGAGGAACCAGTAAAGGGGACACAATAGCCTCAGAAGTGGGCTTGTGAAGGAAATTCGGTATAGAAGAAAGCTAGAGAAAATGATCATCTACTTCTGTGAATGAACCCACACAAGTCCTATGCTCATCCCTAAGCTGTACAGGTGCAGGAAAAACCCAAAAGATCATAATAAAGGGCATGAAGATGAACTAAGATTTAAACAACCACTTGGCAGCTGGGTGGCTCAGTCAGCTGAGTATCTCATTCTTGGTTTTGGTTCAGGTCATGATCTCAGGGTCGTGAGATCAAGCCCTGCATCAGGCTCCATACTTAGCAGGTAGTCCACTTGAGAGTCTCCCCCTTTCTCCCTCTCTCTCCTTCTGGTCCTCCCCCTGCTCATGCTTGCTCTTTCTGTCTCTGAAGTAAATAAATTATTTAATCTTAAAAAAAATAAACTACTACCCAATGGTCAAACACCTGAGTGGCACATGCACAGAACAGAAATAAAAAAGCAAACTAATGGGGCGCCTGGGTGGCTCAGTGGGTTAAAGCCTCTGCCTTCATCTCAGGTCATGGTCTCAGGGTCCTGGGATCGAGGCCTGCATTGGGCTCTCTGCTCAGTGGGGAGCCTGCTTCCTCCTCTCTCTCTGCCTACTTGTGATCTCTCTCTCTGTCTCTCTCTCTGTTAAATAAATAAATAAAATCTTAAAAAAGGCAAACTAATGATATGGAATTGAACTGAAATTAGAATCCCCATCCACAGAAGGCAGGATTAAATTTGTGGTCTGAACCTAACTTGGCTGAGTACCTTCTAAAAAAAATTCTCTTGAGGATTATAGTGTGACATATGGTTTACATGAGAGAACTTTCACAATGCTGAGGATACAATCCAAAATTATTCAACATACACAGAATCGGGAAATGTAACCAATCCTCAAGGGAAAACTAATCAACAGATGTCATACCCTATATGATCTAGATGTTGGAATTATCAAAGACCTGAAAGCAGCTTGTGGCAAATAGATCCTAAAAAGACCTCCAAATGATTCCTTGCTTTCTGGCAGCCACAGCTTAATGGAATCCTCTCCTGCTTGAGTGCAGGCAGGATCTGTGACTTGCAATTAACTATAACAAAGGTGATGGGATATCACTCCCCTGATTAGATTACATTGCATGATAAAGATGATGAGATATCACTTCAGTGATTATGTCATGTTATATTAGACTCTGTCTCAGCAGACTGCAAAGAGAGATTCTTTGCTGGCTTTGGAGATGCAAGATGCTATAATGTAAGCTACCTATGGAGAGGGTCATGGGGGGGAACTATAGGCTGCAAGGAACTGAATTCTGCCAACAACCATGTAAGCTTGGAAGAAGACTCCAAGTTCCAGATGAGAATGTAGCTCAGGTGACACTGATTAAAGCAACTAGGTCATGCCCAGAATCCTGACATACAAAGACTTGAGAGATAACAAATGTGTATTGTTTTAAGCTGTTAAGCATGTGGGAATTTGTTATATAGCAATAGAAAATGAATACACAGCTATTAAAATTATTCTCCATAGAGTAAACATGTTAAATGAATGAAAATATAGTAGTTTCAGCAGAAAAAATAAACTATAAAAATGTAAATTTTAGAAATACAAAATCTCAAATTATTTTAAAAACAGGACTTGATGGGCTCACAGTATAATGTAAATGACATAACAAAGAGTCAGTAAAATTTAAGAGAGATCAACAGAATTACCAAGTAAGAGTAATAGAGGAAAAGGATTGAAAAAACATTAACAAATGTTAAGATACTTGTTAAACAACATCAAAAATTCTAACATTCTTGTCACTGGAATCCCAAGAGAAAGAAATGGGCATATAAAATATATTTGAGGGAATAATGATTAAAAACTTCTCAAATTTGGCAAAACTCATGCTTATAAGATTCAAGAGGTTCAGGTAACCCCAAACATGATCAACTCAAAGAAAACTATGCTTAGGTACACCATAACTAAAGTGCTGAAAACCAAAGATTTTTAAATATTGAAATCAGGTTTTTAAAATTAAACACTGTGGGGAGCCTGTCTGGCTCAGTTGTTAGGCAGCTGCCTTCAGCTCAGGTCATGATCCCAGGGTGTTGGGATCAAGCCCTGCATTGGGCTCCCTGCTCAATGGGAGGCCTGCTTCTCCCTCTCTCACTACTCCTGGTTATGTTCCTGTTCTCACTGTCTCTCTATCAGATAAATAAATAAAATATTTTTAAAAAACCCAAACAAACAAAAATTAAACATTGTGTACAGGGGAACAAAAATTCAAAGAACCATGGATTTCTCGAACAAAACAAAACAAAAAAAAACATGGGGGGGGTCAGAAAAACAGAAGAGCAAATTTAAAGGGCTAAACAAATAGAACTATAAACCAAGACTTCTATATATAGTGAAATAAACTTCAGAAATAAAGGTGAAATAAAAACATTTTCAGAGGAAGGAAAACTATGAGAATTCATTGCCAGCTAATCTTCCCTAAAGGAAATTTTTCTAAGTGAAGAGAAATTAGTTTTCAGGAAAATTCAGATCTGTAAGAATGACATTAGAGTGACAGAAATAGTATGTATGCAGTAAATATTAAAAAATCATACTCAAGTTCTATAAAATCTGTATGACACTTAGAAGCAAAACTCATGCTGTGGTATGTGGAATTTTCATATATGTATGTATAATGCATGTATCACTGATATAAGTGGAGTAGGGAAAATAGATCCATACAATTGTAAGGTATCTATATTTTGCTTGATGTAGTATAGTATTAACTCAAAGTAGACAATGCAGGGTACCTGGGTGGCTCAGCTGGTTAAGCATCTACCTTTAGCTCAGGTTGGATTCCCAGAGTCCTGGGATCAAGCTCCACATCCTGATCCCCACATCCAGTACCCTGCTCAGCAGGTAATCTCCACTTCCCTCTGTCCCTACCCCTGCTCATGCCCTCTCTGTCTCTCAAATAAATAAAAATAAACATTTTTTAAAGAAGTATACAATGTGGGATGCCTGGGTGGCTCAGCTGGTTAAGTGTCTGCCTTCAGCTCAGGTCATGATCCTAGGATCCCTAGGGTCCTAGGATTGAGTCCTGCATCACGCTTCTTGCTCAGTGGGGAGTTTTCTTCTCCCTCTGCCTGCCATTCCTCCTGCTTGTGCTCTCTCTCTCTCTCTCTCTCTCTCTCTCTCTCTCTCTCTCTCTCCCTCTGACAAATAAATAATTTTTTTTAAAAAGTAGACAATGCAGTATTATGTGACCTGTCATCCATAGTGCAAGCACCTACAAATATGACACATAGCAAAACACCAATAGATAATAAAAATGGACTACTGAAAACACTAATATTCCAAAACAAATAATGGAAAACAAAAGAATAAGAGGGCAATCAGAAAACAAATAATAAAATGGTAAAATATCCAGCCATAGCAATAATTACATTGAATGTAAGTTGTCAAAATATACCTAATAAAAGACAGAGATTGTCACACTGGTTTAAAAGGACTCTACATGTTGCCTACAAGAAACCCACTTTAAATATAAAGGCATATAATTCAAATAAAGCTGAAGAAGCTATATTTAAAAAAGGACAAAGCAGAAATCAGAACAAGGAGTATTACCAGGGATAAACAGGGACACTACACAGTGTTAAAGGATCAATACACAAAAAAGTCATAATAATCCTGAATATGCATGTCGTTAGCAACAGAGTTTCAGGATATGTGAAGCAAAAAGTGATAAAACTGAAAAGGAGAAATAGGAAAATCAATAACTATAGTTGGGGAATTTAGCACTCTTTTCTTGGCAATCAATAAAACAAGTAGACAGAAAATCAGTAAGGATACAAAACTGCACAACTCTATTAACCAACTCTACTTAATTAACATTTATAGAACACTTCACTCAGCAAGAGCAAAATACATAGTCTTTGCAAATGCACAAGGAATAGTCACCAAGTTAGACCATGTTCTGGTTCATAAAACAAACCTCAAAAATGGTTTTTAAATTATTGTTAAAAAAAAACCAATAGGAATAGGACCTAGAGACTTTCACACTCAGCTGGTCATACTGTGATGCAAACAGCAGGTCAGTATAGATTAAGTTCTCTAGTGAGGGGTTATGCAGTCAAAATCAAAATGAGATAGAAAATCACATTTGAAGAAAGGGTGAGCACTTAGACTTGATTTCCTTTAAATTAAAATACTTTTTCCTCATGTTCATATACATGTATATCAAAAACATAAACAAGCATTCTTCTTACAAATGAGGATTTTTCACTATTTTTTTAAAGATTTTATTTATTTATTTGACAGAGAGAAACACAGCCAGAGAGGGAACACAAGCAGGGGTAGTGAGAGAGGGAGAAGCAGGCTTTCCGCCGAGCAGGGAGCCTGATGTGGGGCTCCATCCCAGGTCTCTGGGATCATGACCTGAGGCAAAGGCAGTCACCTAACCAACTGAGCCACCCAGGCGCCCCAAGGATTTTTCACTTTTAATGCTGTCTTTTTGCTTAATATAAATATTTGCTTGCCTAAATGACTCCCAAATTGCGGGGAAGTCTTTACATGCTTTTTTTTTTTTAAGTTTTTATTTATTTCCAGTTAGTTAACATACAGTGTAATATTAGTTTCAGAGTAGAGTGATTCAATACTTACATACAACACCCGTGCTTATTGACAAGTGTGTCCTTAATAACCATCGCCTATTTAATCAATTCCTTGCCCACCTCACCACTGTAACCTCAGGGTTTTTTTTTTTTCTCTGTAGTTAAGAGCATGTTTCTTTTATCCCAGGGATGCAAGGGTAGTTCAACAGACGCAAAACAATCAACGTGACAGAACAAATCAATAAGAGAAGAGAGAAAAACCACATGGTACTCTCAATTGAGGCAGAAAAGGCATTCGACAAAATACAACATCCGTTCCTGATCAAAACTCTTCAAAGTATAGGGATAGAGGGAACATTTCTCAACCTCATAAAAATCTATCTACGAAAAACCCACAGTGAATATCCTCAATGGGGAAAAACTGACAGCCTTTACTCTGAGATCAGGAACAAGGCAAGGATGCCCACTCTCACCACTACTGTTCAACATAGTGTTAGAAGTCCTAGCAACAGCAATCAGGCAACAGAAAGAAATAAAAGGTATCCAGCTTGGCAAAGAGGAAGTCAAACTCTTGCTCTTTGCAGATGACATGATACTATATGTGGAAAACCCAAAAGACTATACCCCCAAACTACTAGAACTCATACAACAATTCGGTAATGTGGCAGGATACAAAGTCAATGCGCAGAAATCAGTTGCATTCTTATACACTAACAACGAAAAAATAGAAAGGTAAATCAGAGAATTGATTCCGTTTACTATAGCACCAAAAACTATAAGATACTTAGGAATAAACCTAACCAAAGAAGTCAAGGATCTGTACTCGAGGAACTACAGAACACTCATGAAAGAAACTGAAGACACAAAAAGATGGAAGAGCATTCCATGCTCATGGATCGGAAGAATAAACATTGTCAAAATGTCTATACTGCCCAGAGCAATCTATACTTTCAATGCCATTCTGATCAAAATTCCACCAACATTCTTCAAAACGTTGGAACAAACAATCCTAAAATTTATATGGAACCAAAAAAGACCCCAAATCGCTAAGGAATTGCTGAAGAAGAAAAGCAAAGCTGGGGGCATCTTATTACCTGACTTCAGGCTTTATTACAAAGCTGTGATTACCAAGACAGCGTGGTACTGGCACAAAATCAGAGCAATAGACCAATGGAACAGAGTGGAGAGTCCACATATGGACCCACAAATCTATGGGCAAATCATCTTTGACAAAGCAGGAAAAAATATCCGGTGGAAAAAGGACAGCCTCTTCAATAAATGGTGCTGGGAAAATTGGACAGCTACGTATAGAAGAATGAAACTAGACCATTCTCTTATACCACACACAAAGGCAAACTCGAAATGGATGAAAGACCTCATCGTGAGGCAGGAATCCATCAAAATCCTGGAAGAGAACATGGGCAGTAACCTCTTTGACATCGGCCACAGCAACTTCTTTCAAGACACGTCTCCAAAGGCAAAGGAGACAAAAGCGAAAATGAACTTCTGGGACTTCATCAAAATAAAAAGCTTCTGTACAGCAAAGGAAATAGTCAACAAAACAAAGAGGCAATCCACAGAATGGGAGAAGACATTTGCAAATGACACTACAGACAAAGGGGTGGTATCCAAGATCTATAAAGAACTACTCAAACTCAACACCCAAAAAGAAGATGAACACATCAAAAAATGGGCAAGAGACATGAAGAGGCATTTCTCCATAGAAGATATACAAACGGCTAACAGACACATGAAAAAATGTTCAGCATCACTAGCTATCAGGGAAATTCAAATCAAAACCACACTGAGATACCACCTTACACCAGTCAGAATGGCCAAAATTAACAAGACAGGAAACAACTAGTGTTGGAGAGGCTGCAGAGAAAGGGGAACCCTCTTACACTGTTGGTGGGAATGTAAACTGGTGCCGCCGCTTTGGAAAACAGTGTGGAGATTCCTTAAAAAATTAAAAATAGAGCTACCCCATGACCCTGCAATTGCACTACTGGGCATTTACCCCAAAGATACAGATGTAGTGAAAAGAAGGGCCATATGTACACCAATGTTCATTGCAGCAATGGCCACAATCGCCAAACTGTGGAAAGAGCCAAGGTGCCCATCAACAGATGAATGGATAAAGATGTGGTACATATATACAATGGAATACTATGCCTCCATCAGAAAGGATGAATATCCAACTTCTGTAGCAAAATGGACTGGACTGGAAGAGATTATGCTGAGTGAAATAAGCCAAGAAGAGAAAGTCAAGTATCGCATGGTTTCACTTACTTGCGGTGCATGAGGGGTAACCTGGAGGACAGTGGGAGAAGGAAAGTAAATGGGAACTAGGGTAATCCAGGGAGAGAAACGAAACAACAGAGACTTTGGACACAGAAACAAACTGAGGGAC